>JAXQQM020081709.1:0-191936 GCA_034641835.2 Pinus albicaulis
AGGTAAATGACTAAGAGCCCATAGACCTCCATGAACCATTCCCTAAATTGTATCTATGAAGAAGAATATAAGAGAAAATGCAGGATCATCAGTGATCTGGCCAGGGTGGCTAGGCAACCTAACGTTACTACACATAAACCACAGTGATACTAAACAGTATTCCAGAAGAAGCCCACATCAATATAATTATGTTTATAGATTGTTTTAGTCAGGAGATGTCCAAACTAACATTTTAAACCGACACTCAAACAGAAAAATAAAATAAAAAAGCAGAAGGAACAACAACTAGATGCCACAATGATACTACGCAGTATTCTAGAAGAAGCCCACATCAATATAATTATGTTTATAGATTGTTTTAGTCATGAGATGTCCAAACTAACATTTTAAACCGATACTCAAACAGAAGAAAAAAAAATATTAGAAGGAACAACAAATAGAACTTAAAATATGGGTAACTAACAGGAAATAGTAGATCTAGGACTTTACCTAGATGTTGTATACACACAAGATTCATAGCCCGCAAGCAATTAAAGTTCAAACACATTGGAGCCTTTTAGGTCTGTGTTGAAAGCCTTCTTTTGTGACTGTTCATTGGCATTTAGAAGGCCAAATCTGATTCGTTCTGAGGCATACTTTTCGCTTTTCTTAATGCTATGTCTGACTTGTCTGAGGCACTTATCGTTGGTCTTTTCTGAGGCTTGGATCTGGTTTCCTGATGCCCATTTTGGCCTGCCTGAGGGCACCATCTGAGGCACAGTTCTATGATTATTTTTAGCCTCCCTTGACAAGGATCTCTGCGGCTACCTGTAGCATCTATTCGGCCTGCTCAACAGATTTTTATATGAGGCTATTTTGCTCTGTCAATGAGGTAAGTTTGGCCCTCTTCCTGAGGTAGCTCTAAGATCAAATTTCGACCACTGAAGCAAAAATATATCCACGCAGACAAGGTAACACTTCTGTCAACTTGAAGTTAATTTTCACATTGTCTTGGGGAGGGTTCTTCACAGGTTTGTCAGGAGTTTTCAAGCAATTTTTCTGAGGAAAGTTTTACTACAATTTTGAACCCTAATCCAAGGGCGTTTGAGGCTTTTTCATTGTTTTCCTTATGCTTATTTTGTTGGCATCTGAAAAATTTTGTTGAAGGGAAAGAAGCACCCTGGTCAGGGCTTGTCTAAGGGTTTTTGAGTCAGTTTTCAAAAGATATTTGCTGAACCACTTCAGTCATTGAATAACAGTGTGTTAACTTAAGAAGCTTGTTTGAATCATCTTAAGGGGAGTACAATCTGAGCTTTGTGCTATATAAAAAATTTCAAACACTGAAGACATCAGTGACATTATCAAAGATTGCAATCAAAGATATATCAGTGACAGAAGGAAAGGGCAGAAAGGAGACATCTCCAAATCAGTGACAAAAAGATCCATGAAGAAGGAAATCTGAAGTATATCTAAACCTTTCTGAGGTCTGATCAAGGGTCTATTCAAAGGGCTGACTGAAGTCTATAAAGAAATGTTTGATCAAGGGTCTATTCAAAGGGCTGACAGAAGTCTATAAAGAAGAAAACTTGAGTGGACTAAAGATCTATGCAAGTAACTGAAAGGGAATTGACTGTGAGTCAAGGTTTCTTCATTTCCTATGGTATGATCTTTTCAAACAAAGGAAAGGGAAGACTTGAGATCTCTCAAATGCATCTTCAGGCACAGCACCTGGCAGTAAGTGGCACTCTTCATATCAAGAATATTGAGGTATAAGACATGTTATGTTCAAATTGTTGAGGCAAGAATTTGTTAGGAGAAGTATACAAGGAACAGACTGTATATATAAGCAGGGACAGAACCAAAGTGCTTTTGACCATTCTATAGCAGAGCTAATGACCACTTGTTGCTAAAGCATTCCAGATGGTTTACCTCATAAAAATGTCTTGTTAATTATGTAGACGGTCTAGCTAATTATGCAAGTTGGATACTGTTATAATTTACTCATCTGCAATTAGTGAAATATTCTTTATTGTTTTGCTTCAGCACTGAAGGCAGAAAACTTCCATAAATTCGAAATCTGGAAAATTTTGTAGAGAAATTGCAAGTCCATTAATATTTTTTTCATTTCATCACCCCACACTATTTTTTTTTGTTTCTTTGGGCTTTTCCTAAATGTGTGTTTTAGTGTGGAAGTGCCACATTGTTTTCATACAACAAGATTCTAAAGACCTATCCTTTTAGGACTTGTTTCTTTGTTTGGTCATTTTATCCATTTCAAGCCATTGATTTGGGTTGTTAATGAATCCATATAAATTATCAAGGTAGGACATTTAACAATGTTTGTAGAGTGTTGTGGATTGCTTGAAGAGTTGCTTTTTAATGGTATACTCTGTTTGGTCATGCATATCACTTTTCATAATCTTGTGGGACTCTTATTCCATGTTCATGTCATTTGGGAGATAATTGATGTAGAGTGCAGCGAGGCTTGCCTAGAAATTGCATAGGAATCTGAGCACATGCTTTAAAGATGTTAATTTCCTTTGTCATCCATATTACTTCAGGCCTATGCCTTTCACCAGATTATGTTTCTGCCCGATTTTATACGTTAAAACTACCTGTTATGGTACATGGCTGTCATTTGTTGTCTACTATTTCTCAATGTGTATCAAGTCCTAAGGAAGGACATTCAGTGATTTTTGTAGAATGTTGTGTAACACCTTCCAAAGGTTTGCTATTTTAGGGTTCTGGCCTTTTTGTTTTAGTTATGCATATTACTTTTCATTTCTTTTGGACTCTTATTCAATGTTCTGTTTATCCAGTAGATATTTACTGTAGAAAGCAGCAATGCTTGCTTAGATGTTGTGAAGGACTCTGAGCATGTGCTTAAAGTATATTAATTAATGCCTTATTTGTATGGTCCATGGATATCATTTTATTGCTCTATATATGTGCTCTCCAATGACATTTCAATGGTATTGATTGCAGCGCAATTACCTAGAGCACTGTGTAACCTGGTTTGGTCAAAATTCCCTTCTCTCAGGCTGCCAGTAACGACTTATTCATGTGAAAAGAGTTTAGTTGAGGGTGGAAAAGGAGCTTTTAGAGCTGAAATGCCTCGTTATAAACACCAATGTTGTAATCAAGGGCTGTATGCATCATTCTCGTGTATTTTGTCTACCATATTCTAGATAAGGTATGTTGTAGAATTTGTTGTAATAATATTGTGTATTACTAGTAAATGAATTGAAGGTTCAACTAGGATCAGATTTCCCTTACACATAAGAAGGCCATCAAGTATATTGAGATGATTAGCTTCGGTACAATTCATCTGTATATTAATTGTGAGAAATATTACATAAAACAGGGAATTCTCCTGTCTTGAGGAGGACCGAGTTTCCTATATCCCAATGTCGATATATGCAACACCATAGGGATATGCTATCTTCCCTCTTAGACTAATGAGAACCCCATTGACTCCTGCCAGTTCAGGGTTTCGTTTCAAGGCACCATCAAAACAAAAATGAAGGCTTTTTGAGTCTGACTCCACTCATGAAATAATTGTGGAGTTATATGAAGCTGCCAACATGATTGTGGACATACTTACCTGGGTCCCCGGGTCGGGAAGAAGAACAAGAATATTTAAAATTAAATTGATCTAGCAATTGAAGTTCTTACTTGTCTAGATCTTAATTTGAAATGAATTTAATCCCTTTTGAATTAAGATGTTTATATAGCAGTGCTTTAGCTTTAATTGCCACCATCTCCATTTCACTCATCATCTATTTGGAAAATGGCACGATTTTTTGCCAGCCAGATTTCCAACATACTAATTTAGACAATGCAAACTAGAACCTTTCAAAAGAGCCTTGCAATGAAAGGACCTTATGTAATGACTATGACATGTCCAAATTAGTTTCTTCAGTGAATTTGACTACTTGAACCGACTCTCAAGGCCATTTACCACCACTAACCAAGCCGCCATAGTGAAATGGAAATCTAAAAACAGGCAATGAGAAGATTCCAAACTAAAGGCAAAGAGCACACTAGGAGGGACCCTGGATCCCTCTCCTTCTCATATTTTCTAAGGTTAATATGTTGTCATAAGATAGGGTCCAATAGAAAATATTAATCTTTGGCAAGGCATCTGAATGCCATATTTTGCTCCAGATTTAGGCTTTGTGGGGAAGTGAACAACAAGAAAGTTGTTGGGCATAGCTCTGCTTAACTGGATACTCAGCTAAACCCCACCCGCTACAGTCTGATTCCTATAGGTTCTTAAGGGCACAACCATGCAATTTTTGTTCCATTGAAGCCACCAAATGGAACAAGTCTGAAGGTGGAGCCCCAAAATCCGACCCTCTCAATAATCCTAAAGCTCTGTCTCAGGCGAGCCAAGCGAACTCTTGTGGTGTTGGATGATGTCTGGTCTATGGCAATTTTGGAAAAATTTTCATTTGCAGGTGAAGGTTATAAGACCCTTGTGACAACCCGAGATCGTTCTATCATCTGCACAACAACCTCTACCAGGCTTTATGAATTACCATTGCTAGATGATGCCGATGCTCTGCCCCTTTTCTGCTTTTGGGCTTTTGGACAGAAATCTATTCCAAGTAATGCGGACAAACAGCTAGTCAAGCAGGTAATGCAATTTATATGCAATATATTATTTTACCAAGTACTAAGTTTGGTTCAATTTAATGATTGTGACACAGTATTCTCCTAAATGTCCCTAATTACAAGAAATTACTATAGTGGCATATCATATCAGGATATCATTATAGTTTTACATAATTCCATATTAGTACTTACTATGCTCTTAACAATGGTATCGGTAATCCATTAAAATAGATTCTAGCCATATGTATATTAATATTCATAAACAATCAAACAAAAACCTGTGAGTGAACTTTATACTTATCAGGCAACTATTCATGCTTTCAACAACTTTTTGTTTTTGGTATTTGATTGGTTTCCACCTACAGAATTTTCACTAGTGTTGCTAATGTATGAATCACAGGTGCAAGCGAAATGTAAAGGTCTGCCACTTGCTCTGAAGGTGATCGGAAGCTCTTTGTATGGTCAGCCTCATCCAGCCTGGGAGGGTGCGAAGAACAAACTCTTAAAAGGGGAATCAATATCAGATTATCACAAAGAAGGGCTTAGATGCTTGGAGACCAGTATTGATGCCCTGGATGAGGAAGCACGGGAGTGCTTCTTAGACTTGGGGTCATTTCCAGAGGATAGAAAGATATCAGTGGATGCATTATTGGATATTTGGATTTATGTGCGAAATATGGAGTGGCACGATGCTTTTGTCATCTTGTTAGAGCTTGCAAGCAGAAATTTGTTGAATTTAAGAAGCAATCTCAGGTAAGCGCCTTCATTTCTAACTGTTGTGTGCTCAATATCATTTGATCATAGCTTCCTCTGTCTTATACATTGTGTTGTCTTGGTAATTGGATGTAGTAGGAGCCAAGCAATCAATTATGGCAGTGCCTCTGAGCTATACTTTTCTCAACATGATGTAATGCGAGACTTGGCCCTATATTTGGCATCCCGAGGTAGCATAGTTGGTAGGAAGAGGTTGCTTATGCCTAAATAGGAGGACAGTAAGAACTTTAATAAATTTTCCTATTTCGATAGACCATAGACCTTTAATGATATCTAGGTGTTGATCATTGATTCAAAATTTCTTAGAAAATATATGCAATAACCTATAATGTTCTAATCTAGCTTTGCTTCTATGGTTCACCTATGTAGGTGCAATGGAAGACGATCAATGGTGTGAGATGAATTTTGGTGAAGCAGAGGCTTTGGTATTACTCTTTTCTGCAACCAAATACTTTCTTCCATCATTTTTGAGTTACATGAAGAAACTGAAAGTCCTCATAGTGTTTAATTATGGGTACAAGAAAGCCACAGTGAATGGTCTACAGCCCTATCTTCACTTACTCAGCTTAAGACTATTCACTTGGAGAATTTGGATGTGCCTCCACTTCAAGAGCACAGTAAAGTATTGCAAAACTTGGAGAAGATATCTCTGACATTATGTGAAGGGCTTGGAAATATGTCCAGGTTCAATAGCTCCCAGTCAAGCCTAAAGCTTCCCATAATGCGAGATTTTATCTTGGACCACTGTTGTGATTTAGAGGAGTTACCCCCTGGTATCTGTGACACGTCTTCTGTTGAGAAGTGGTCTATCACTAGCTGCCACCTTCTTAGTGGTCTATCACTTAGCATAGTTCTTACTGAAAATTTTCCTTTGGATTCAGTAAGAACTTCAGTGACTGAGCACTCACCTGATCCTAGGTGTACAGATCCCGAGTCCTGCCAACTGTCTCTAGGCTCATATTTAAACTCAAGGGCATTGAGATGGGTATTTAGAGATTGATTCTGCACAGCTTCATGCTCCCTAGGCTCTTGAGGGACTTTGGTTACGTCACAGTTTGTCCCTGCAACCTCACATTCGATAAGCTCTTCAAGAACTCTGATTAATTTACAGTTTATCTGCACAGCTTCATATTCCATAGGCTCTTCAGGAACTGTGGTTACTTTACAGCTTGTCTCCTCAGCAGAAGCTGGACCAATCTTGTTCAGTTTAAAGATATTATCTCTCTGGGCTGTCAAACAATTTCCTTTGTCTTCCTGTTCCTCAGATTTCTGTTCCACCATTCTCTGTGGATAACTGTGATCTCTGTTATCCTCTGTAATTTGCACCATTGGCTGTTTCTTCAGGTAAGAGAGCTGGTATTATCTGGAAATCTTACACTCATTGTTGAGCCTGGGAGATCTCTTGTTGCAAAATCTGGTGTTCTTGTGAGTCGATTTGTTGGAGTCAAGAAAAATGGTAACAAGAATTTCATTGTAATTGATGGCAGCATGGCAGAGCTTATTAGGCCTAGCCTTTATGGAGCTTACCAACTTAGTACATAAATTTGACTTGGGGCAAACCCAACTTTTTTTGATGATGCATGATTGAAGGGATGATCATTTCCAAATGAATATAGAAGGGATAATTTGTCCTACTTTTGTATTCTCCTTGTTGACAGGAAATATTACTGGTATTGAGATTCCCAGATACTAAATAGACCATTCTTTCTCATGACAGGCACACAGTCTGAAAGTTGTGATATGAATCATAAAATGATTTTGAGATTTTGAGATGTTTCTAACTGATATTATTCTTGATACACAGCACATTGAGCTAATTTCTCCACCCGCCCCAAAGGAAAAAATTCAAACTTTTGATGTTGTTGGGCCTGTCTGCGAGTCTGCAGACTTTTTAGGAAAGGACAAGGCACTTCCAACTCCAGAAATGGTGGTTAGTTACAGGACAATAATTATCACACCTAATATACTTGCATGATGAGAAGGAATTGATTTTCCAATATGATATTTAATTGTTTCTAGAATTATTTTGTGATGCTTCTTTGAAGGTATACACTTGTGGCTTAACTTTGAGTGGCCATCCTCTTTCAGTGGGCAGGAATGGTGGTCCATGACGCGGGAGCTTACTGCATGAGTATGGCATCAACTTAATTACAACTTAAGAATGAGGCCAACAGAATACTGGGTAAGTTGAGTTGTGAATGCATATTTTTGTTTCTAGATTGGAGTGAATGCTATATTTTTAAAGCTTGACAATGCTAAATTTGATGATTGAGAGAATGCTAGACAAATTCAAGATGATGGATCAGTTAAAAAGATAAGACATGTTGAAACAATTGTAGGTGCTTGCTATAACTCATGACATTGTTGACCATCTTGTCTTATAGTGTACAAGAACAGTCAGGGTCTTCTTGTCAAGTTTGCTAGGCTGTTGGGTAGTTGGTGTTGAACTTAGGATCTTGAAAATTACAAAATTTTGGTTTGACGTTAACAAATTTTGATATGAATATTTTTTAGAGTAAAATGTAACTGCAGATAAACTTTTCATTTCCCTCTTCTGGGCTATTGGTGTGTTCTCTGTATGGATTGCTTCATAGAGTGTTTTTGTATAGCATTTTATTGAAGGTGTTTGTATGACATCTTTTAAAGTTGTTAGAAGGCAGTTTTGGACCAGCTTTACTGCGTTGGCCTTGTTACAGCTATTTTGAGAATATATATAGACACTTTAAATATGTATATTTGCACCATTGGCTGTTTCTTCAGGTAAGAGAGCTGGTATTATCTGGAAATCTTACACTCATTGTTGAGCCTGGGAGATCTCTTGTTGCAAACTCTGGTGTTCTTGTGAGTCAAGTTGTTGGAGTCAAGACAAATGGTAACAAGAACTTCATTGTAATTGATGGCAGCATGGCAGAGCTTATTAGGCCTAGCCTTTATGGAGCTTACCAAGTTAGTACATAAATTTGACTTGGGGCAAACCCAACTTTTTTTGATGATGCATGATTGAAGGGATGATCATTTCCAAACGAATATAGAAGGGATAATTTGTCCTACTTTTGTAGTCTCCTTGTTGACAGGAAATATTACTGGTATTGATATTCCCAGATACTAAATAGACCATTCTTTCTCATGACAGGCACACAGTCTGAAAGTTGTGATATGAATCATAAAATGATTTTGAGATTTTGAGATGTTTCTAACTGATATTCTTCTTGATACACAGCACATTGAGCTAATTTCTCCACCTGCCCCAAAGGCAAAAATTCAAACTTTTGATGTTGTTGGGCCTGTCTGCAAGTCTGCAGACTTTTTAGGAAAGGACAGGGAACTTCCAACTCCATAAATGGTGGTTAGTTACAAGACAATAATTATCGCACCTAATATACATGCACGATGAGAAGGAATTGATTTTCCAATATGATATTTAATTGTTTCTAGAATTATTTTGTGATGCTTCTTTGAAGGCATACACTTGTGGCGAAGGCATACACTTGTGGTTTAACTTTGAGTGGCTATCCCTCAAATAAAGGTGAATGGTGGTCCATGACGTGAGCTTTCATCGTATGAGCATGGCATCAACTTGCTAAACTTAAGAACAGCCATAACATCGAGGTTGGAGTTGTGAATGCATATTTTTGTTTCTAGATTGGAGTGAATGTTATATTTTTGAAGCTTGACAATGCTGATTTTGATGATTGAGAGAATGCTAGACAAATTCAAGATGATGGATCAGTTAAAAAGATAAGAAATGCTGAAACAATTGTAGGTGCTTGCTATAACTCATGACATTGTTGACCATCTTGTCTTATAGCGTACAAGAATAGTCAGGGTCTTCTTGTCAAGTTTGCTAGGCTGTTGGGTAGTTGGTGTTGAACTTAGGATCTTGAAAATTACAAAGTTTTGGTTTGACGTTAACAGATTTTGATATGAATATTTTTTAGAGTAAAATGTAATTGCAGATAAAATTTTCATTTCCCTCTTCTGGGCTATTGGTGTGTTCTCTGTATGGATTTATTCATAGAGTGTTTTTGTATAGCAGTTTATTGAAGGTGTTTGTATGACATCTTTTAAAGTTGTTAGAAGGCAGTTTTGGACCAGCTTTACTATGCTGGCCTTGTTACAACTATTTTGAGAATATATATAGACACTTTAAAGATGTATATTTGCACCATTGGCTGTTTCTTCAGGTAAGAGAGCTGGTATTATCTGGAAATCTTACACTCATTGTTGAGCCTGGGAGATCTCTTGTTGAAAACTCTGGTGTTCTTGTGAGTCGAGTTGTTGGAGTCAAGACAAATGGTAACAAGAACTTCATTGTAATTGATGGCAGCATGGCAGAGCGATGATCATTTCCAAATGAATATAGAAGGGATAATTTGTCCTACTTTTGTAGTCTCCTTGTTGACAGGAAATATTACTGGTATTGAGATTCCCAGATACTGGGCTATATCATATTGTTCATGATGGCACACATCTACCACAGATATAACCATAAAAATTGATTTTGAAATTTTGAGATGTTTCTAACTGATTTCTTCCTTTGATACACAAAGGACATTGAGGAAGGACAGAATACCATACTCAGAATAGGTTAGTTGCTACACAATAATTATCACACCTAATATACTTGCATGATGAGAAGGAATTGATTTTCCAATATGATATTTAATTGTTTCTAGAATTATTTTGTGATGCTTCTTTGAAGGTATACACTTGTGGCTTAACTTTGAGTGGCCATCCTCTTTCAGTGGGCAGGAATGGTGGTCCATGACGCGGGAGCTTACTGCATGAGTATGGCATCAACTTAATTACAACTTAAGAATGAGGCCAACAGAATACTGGGTAAGTTGAGTTGTGAATGCATATTTTTGTTTCTAGATTGGAGTGAATGCTATATTTTTAAAGCTTGACAATGCTAAATTTGATGATTGAGAGAATGCTAGACAAATTCAAGATGATGGATCAGTTAAAAAGATAAGACATGTTGAAACAATTGTAGGTGCTTGCTATAACTCATGACATTGTTGACCATCTTGTCTTATAGTGTACAAGAACAGTCAGGGTCTTCTTGTCAAGTTTGCTAGGCTGTTGGGTAGTTGGTGTTGAACTTAGGATCTTGAAAATTACAAAATTTTGGTTTGACGTTAACAAATTTTGATATGAATATTTTTTAGAGTAAAATGTAACTGCAGATAAACTTTTCATTTCCCTCTTCTGGGCTATTGGTGTGTTCTCTGTATGGATTGCTTCATAGAGTGTTTTTGTATAGCATTTTATTGAAGGTGTTTCGAAGGACATTCAGTTGTTAGAAGGCAACTTTGACCAAATTTTAAAATAGCCTTTGTAGCAAATAATTTAAAGTTTAAAAAAACCTTTAAATACCCCTTTCTAGCACATTGAAAACCTTTTGATGATGGATTTAGAGCAGGTTTGAATATTTAGTTTCCACAGTTATTTGAATCATTTGAAGAGCTAGAGCAATCTCCTTGGAGTGACTATTGAAGGATCTTCGATACCATCATTACTATGCCATTATTCTGGGACAATTATATTAGTGTTCCTTTATGTTAGTGTAACTTTCTTTTAAATTTTAACCTCCTATTACATTCTTTGAAAGATATATAGGAACTAAAATTTCCATATATTTCACTTAATTATTGTTTTCCCCACTCCCTGGCGTTACTTTTCACCTCTCGGTGCAAATGCTAGTTACATAGTCATTACAAGGAAGACCTACCTAGTTACACTCTTCAACATTATAACTATATATAATTTTGATGTTTCTAGGTTGGAGATTGCACTATTTTCATTGGAGGATGCTACTATTGATGCGCACAAGGCTTTTGAGTTACTTGGTAGGATTCTCGCAAAATTGGTTGTTGAAGGGATATTCTTTATTCAAGATATAACAAGGGAAATCAAGGATGGAGGTACATGGCCAGGAAGCTTATTAGAAACGAGGGGATTTTGAGGTATTTCTCAAGAAGAAAATTTCAAGGTAGTCCGCTCACAATTTTAATGCCTGATCAATTTTGTGGTTTATTTGGATCTCTCATGTTGACTAGTGAATGGTTGGTTAGTTTTTAGCTCGTGCTCACATTTGTTGGTTCCTGAGCACTTTATAACAAAAATAGGCAAAGTCAAACAACACAAATGGTCCACTAGCGCTTTTTTCATTTGCTAATATTATAATGAAGTTTTATTAGAGGCATTGTTTGTTTGTTTATTTTGATTAGAAAAGGATTTGCTCTTGGTTTTATGTGATTTTCAATTTATCGTATGTAGCATGTTGAGAAATGGGAAATAATAACGTGACATTTATTTTGCAAAAATTGATGTTAAAGGAAAATTGCTTTGACATTGTTGATGTTAAGGTATATGTTGTATAAACTATTTATAGTCTAATTTATATTATATTCTAGTGTTCATTGTTTTTCATTTCTTACAGTGCATTATATTTTCTTTTGTTTTCAGAAAATGAAATCAGTATTGATGGTAAGAAGCATGAATTGAAAAAAGAGAAGAGCAAAAACATTGGAGCGATAAATGCAAAAAGAGAGGAGAACTGGTTTGGTGATACCCTTAGAACCAATATCTCACATAAGACACACATATAAAGACTGATGATCAAGTCTTCAGAGTTGGTGAATTCACCTGTAATGCCTTGACAACACAACGATAATGTTTTGAAGTGATGAAACATCATTTCATGTGTAAATTGTAGTCCAACTAGTATAAAGTTGGAAACTCATATTGTAATATTTTAACATTTCATATAATATAATTTATGTGGTTGAAATTATTTATAGTTGCACTTGATGTTGTTTAGTATTGTAATTAAAATATGTGAATTTGTGTTTTTAGAATGATTATTAATGAAATGCATATAAACTACTAAATTAGTCGTTTATATAATGAATAAATGGCTATTGCAAATGATAAATTTGTGACTACAAATGATGACTAAATTTTGCATATATACGACTATTAGTAGCTAATTTACAGTATCTTATAACACTACTAAAATTTAGTCACATTTCTTCGGTCATTAATTGGTTTCAAACAATGACTAAAATTTGCATATATATGACTATTAGTAGCTAATTTACAGTATCTTATAACATGACCAACATGTTGGTCATAGTTCTTTGGTCATTAATTGGATTTCTTGGGTGATCATATAGTAATATATTTTGTTGTGTATTTGGTCATTAATTGTGACATTTAATGACCAAATCAAAGATCAAATCAATGACTAAATGAATGACTAAATCAGTGACCAAATGAATGACTAAATCAATGACAAAATGAAAGACCAAATGAATGACTAAATGAATGACTAAATCGGTGACAAAATGAAAGACCAAATGAATGACTAAATTAGTGACCAAATCAATGACTAAATCAATGACCAAATCAATGACCAAATATACAACTAGATGACAAAATTGAGATAACCAATTAATGACTAAGCTAAAAATGACCAAAAGTTGGTCGCGTTATAAGATACTGTAAATTAGCTACTATTGGTCACCGATCGAAAAATAGTCGTTTATATGCGAATTTTAGAGAGTCCTTTGATTATAAACAAGGCTATGAGTCTGCAATATATGAAGTTCACAAATAATATAGCCTTAGATGTAAGAAAAACACAGAAGCCCCTACTAAGAAAACTGTCTAAACTCAAACCAAGAAAAAAGTAGAAGCTCATGTGAGCAAAGTGCTACAAATTCTCCCTAGAGAAACTCAGAAAACTTCAAGCCCAAAGATTGTAGACAACACATCTACTGATGCTCAAACTTCAACTACTATTAAAACTACCACTGCCACTCAAACTGTCCCAAATAAGGAAATTGAAAGTAAAACAATGGAAACACAAACTAAAATACCAAATGTTGATAAAAAAGACAAAACTACTCAAACTGAAATTGGAAGAGAAGAAATCATTCAGTTAGGAAAAACTCAAATACCATTTAATATTCAAGTTGAGATAGCCAATTTGAAAATACCAATTTCTTTAACAGAACTAGTTAAAAATGATTCATACAAAGCCCAAATCACTGAAACACTAAATATAGGTGAAGGAGAAGATGTTGTTAACCTCAATGATGATCAACCAGAGCTGTTGTTTGGTCCTGAAGTTAATGGAAAACATCAACAAGGAGGTGTCCCCCCATTCTACATTAGCTTGAAAATTCATGACAAAATCTTAAACAATGCAATGTTAGATTCTGGAGCATCTCACAACTTAATGCCAAAAACTGTCATGGAAAAACTGAACTTAGACATCACTAGACCATACAAAGATATATTTTTCTTTGATTCTAGTCAGGTTAAATTCCTTGGCCTGATAAAATATTTATGTGTAACTCTAGTCCAATACCCAACTAAGAGTATTATAATGGATATTGTAGTTGTTGATATCCCTCCAAAATATGGAATGTTATTATCTCGCTAATGGGGAGAAAAATTACAGGGATTACTACAGTTAGACATGTCATATGCTACAATTTTTGTTTTCGGTCAACCAAAAAAGCTTTATAGAGAAAATTTGATGAAATACATGGTTAGTAGTGCAAAAAAACCCCATAATTATCCTATTTATTCTCTGCATTCTGATATGGATTCTTTCATCTTATGCAATTCAGAAATCGGAAAAGATAAAATTACAGCAGTAGAATAGAAACATAAAGAAATTGACAGTGACAATATAATTCAGATTCTATGTGGCACTTAGATTTCGATGGTTCTGTAAATAGATTAGGAGTAGGAGTTGGAGTATGGATTTATAACTTAGAGAATGATCATGCAGAAGGTAATGCTTTTAGGTTAAACTTTAAATGCACTAATAACATGGCAAAATACGAGGCATTAATCATAGGACTACAAATTGTAAGAAAAATTGGAGCCAAGAGAGTTTCTATCTTGGGAGACTCAGAAATTATCATAAAACAAATCAAAGGAGAATATCTTGTGAATAATCCTAGACTTAGCCAATACAAAGAAACCATTCTAGATCTGATTAATTGTTTTCTTGAAACTGAGTTTGCTGTTATTCCAAGAAAGCAGAACATGCAGGAACATAGTAGGGCTACTTTTTCTAGTACATGTAGATTACCTTTTCAGCCAAATCACCTGTACACTATAGAGGTAAGACATATGCCAACTATACTATATAATTTGAAATACTGACAGATATTTTCACAAGACTCTCAAATATACAATTTTATGAATGCCAAGGGAGAATTTCAAAACTGTAATATAGATACTGATTGTACGTTAGATTACACTATCAATAGCGAGATAGATATAAGTGATGTAGATAAAATAGGACCAACTAAATTCACTAGATTAGAAATAGATAAATTAGAAACAGTAGAAATAGAAGAAATAACCAATGGTGAATCAGAAATTTTAAACCTTAAAGATAACTTTTTTCCTAAGGGATTAGCCCCATCAGAAGATATTTTTGACTTCAATGATGTAGCTAGAAAACCCAAAATGGAGCCCTTAAGGTCAGACATAGAAGAATGTAATATAGGAATAGAAGAAAATCCTGAACTTATCAAATTATCCAAAGAATTACCCCCAGCTGAAAAGATGAATTACATAAGTCCGTTTAAATAATTTCAAGATGTCTTTGCCTGGAGTTATGAAGACCTCAAGTCTTATGATACCAGTATAATCCAACACAAAATACCCATCAAAGAAAATAAAAAACCTTTTAAAAAAATCATAGGAGAATAAATCCAGTTCTTATGCCATTGATTGAAAAGGAAGGAAAAAGGTTGTATGAGACACAAATCATAGCACCTATTAGATATTCTGATTGGGTCACTAATTTAGTTCCCACTAGAAAGAAAACAGGGGAAATCAGACTCAGTGTTAATTTCCGAAACTTAATCAAAGTGTCACTGAAAGATAACTATCCTCTCCCCAAAATGGACCATATTTTATAGAGGGTAGTAGGATCATCTAGAATGTCATTACTTGATGGATTTTCTAGATACAACCAAATCCTAGTCCAACCTAAAGATCAAGAAAAGACTGCATTTACCACTCCTTGGGGAAATTTCATGTATTTGAAAATGCCCTTTGGATTGATGAATGCACGAGCCACATTCCAAAGAGCCATGGACATATCTTTTTCCAAGGAAATTCATGAATTTTTAGTCATTTATCTAGATGATATAAAAATATTTTCCAAAACAGATAATGAACATCTAGATCATTTGAGAAGAGTTTTGGTTAAATGTAGAAAATTTGGCATTTCCTTGAATCCCAAAAAGACACTCTTTGGATTAGAAGAGGGTAAACTCTTGGGACACATAATTTCAAAATAAGGAATTAGAATTGATCCAACTAGAATAGAAGCAATTTTAAACATCACTCATCCTAGAAACATCAAAGAATTAGAGGCATTTTTAGGTAAAAATAATTTTTCTTAGAAGATTCATTTCTAATTTAGCAGAACTAATCAGAGAATTGAATAACATGTTAAAAAAGGATTCAAAACTTAAGTGGATAGTAGAGGCAAAACAATATTTTGAAGCCATCAAAGAAGCTCTCACTAAAACACCTGTCCTCATAAGTCCTAATTTCAGTAAATATTTTATAATTTTTTCTTTTGTTTCAGAACACACCATTGCAACAGTCTTGTTGAAAAAGAATGATCAGGGTTATGAAAAACCCGTTTCTTTTTTCAACAAATCCTTAAGAGATGCAACACTAAAGTACAATATAATGGAAAAAAAAGTACTTGCTTTAGTGAAATCTATTAAAGATCTCAAAGTGTACATTTTATACTCACACATAATTGCATATGTTCCAAATTTAGTAGTAAAGAACATTCTAACTCAGAATGGGTCTGATAGGAAAAGAGGCAAATGGATTGCCACTATATTGGAGTATGACATTGAAATAAAGCCTACAAAATTGATTAAAGGCCAAGGTTTAGCCGAACTCATGACTGAATCGAACTGTCAGGAATTAGATATCAATTTCAATGCTCAACTAGTTGACCAAGAAGAGATGGCGACTCCACATATTAGCGAAACTTTCATAGATTCACCATGGTATGCAGAAATTATATTTTTTTTACTTAATCTACAAGCTCTTCCTGGTTTATCTATAAATAAAGGTAGATTTTTGAAAATGCAAGCAAATATTGCATCATAGACAATGATTTATTTTGGAAAGATCATGGTGGCATACTATTAAACTGTTTATTAAAAGATGAAGCTGATAAAGTAATGCAGGAATTTCATGCAGGAGACTGTGGAGGACACGTCTACTAGAAAACAACTGCTAGTAAAATTTTGAGGGCAGGTTTTTACTGGCCCACTCATTTTGCAGATGTCAAAAAGTATGTGAGCTCTTGTCACAAATGTTAGATATTTGAAGGGAAGAAGAAATTATTACCATTACCCCTCAAATCTATTTATGTAGAAATGTCATTTCAGCAATGGGGTTTAGACTTCATTGGTGAAATTCACCCACCCTCCTCATCCCAGCACAAATGGATATTAACAGCTACTGATTACTTTACCAAGTGAATAGAAGCCATCCTTTCTAGGCAAGCCACTGATTCTGTCATTATCTCATTTCTTTAAAACAATATCCTTTCTAGATTTGGATGCCCAAAAAATATCATTACTGATAATACTGCTGCCTTCAAATCCAAAAAAATGATAAAATTTTGTAACAAATACCACATCAACCTTGGCCATTCCACTGCCTATTACCCTCAAGGTAATGGAATTGCAGAATCCTCAAACAAAAGCCTAGTTAATATCATCAAAAATATGTTAGAAGATAACAAAAAGACCTAGAATAAAAGGTTAGTTAATGCCTTATGGGCAGATAGACTAACCACCAAAAAATATATTGGTACATCTCTCTATCAATTGGTATATATGATGGATGTTTTTTTTCCATCCTCATTGGGAGTTCTAGTGATGAAAATGATTCAAGATCTGCAAGTAGAGCCAAATGACATCCAAAGGAGGATATATCAAAAAATTCATTTGTAGCGAACCAGGGAAGAAGTTTACATCAAATCATAAGTGATTCAAGGTAAAATACAAAATATATTTGATAAGAAAACCAAATAAGATGATTTTTACATAGGTGAAAAAGTAATCAAATGGGATTATAGAAGAGAATAAAAGGGAAAACATGGTAAATTTGATTTTCTATGGAAAGTCCCATATATCATTTATGGTTACAGAGGTAACAATGCATTTTTCTTGAAGGAGTTAGATGGAAAAGATTTACCAGGTGGACCAGTCAATGGTAGAATGTTGAAGCACTACTTTTCTCCATATTAACATTATTTCATTTTTTTAACTTTTTTCATTATGAATACCATTGCAAAGTATAGATTGGATTGGATGATTATCTTCTGAAGTTGAAGCCCAAAGAGAAGGCCCTAAGTTTTAAAAGGTATAACATCATATGATTGAATAAAGGAGATCACAGAAAGCAATTCCAAGGCAAGCAAAGTCAAAGTTCCAAGGCCACTGATCTTAAAGTTATTGACATCTCACTAGGAGATATCATCCCCAAGTGGAGCCACTGCTGGGGTCCTATAGTAAAGGGATCATAATTTTGAATTGAATATGTTAAAGTATTGTAATATTGTACATACTTTGATTTCTGCAAATGTTTTCCCATATTAATAAATGAAAAGAGGGTAATTCCTAAAAGAACAATCAAAGGAATAAAAGAAAAATATCAAAAAAGAAGATAAAGTACGAACCCCACAAAAATATATAAAAATAGATCCTGAAAGTGTTGCACATTCAAAAGCCACTACTCTTAGTTTACTTTTGCAAATAAAAATTGTGTGCAACTTGTCAAAAATGCCAAAATTCATGATGATCAAACAGTTTAATCTTGAGTCATTCATGCTTTTAAAATTCAAGTAATAATAGTCAGTGACAAAAGATCTAGCCAAACCATTTAATCTTGGCAGATCATTAGTTAGGCAGAGAATAAAAATGAGCTCGTCAGTTTAATCTGAGCCATTGGAAGTTATAAGGTTAGAAATAGGTTATTTCTTATCAAAATAAAAATAAAAGGGTTAGAAAGCTCAAATGTACCCAATAAATGAAGTAAAAAATGTTAGGGTAAATAAAGGGTAGGTAGATTACTTTCACAAGTAATGGAAAGCATCAATTGGTTCATCTCATATTACTAATATCCCCCTAAATCCCCTTTCCCTTGCTTAAAACCCTATTGCTACTCTTAGAAGGCATTTTCCCTTGTAAAAAGTCCCTTTTCTTTTGAAAATTAATTTCCCCTTTACTAATTCTCTTTTTTCATTTAAAACATGAAAAACCCATTATCCAAAGTTTTAAATGTTTAAGAAATATCGGGCCCCAATGCAAAAATCCCTCCCCGATATTCTTTTCACACTTATTCCTATTGTATTTTTAACATCCCACATATACATTTCCCCGACCCCCTTATTGTGTTATAGCCTATAGTTTTTAACATATCTCGATTTATACATTTTATTAACTCCGCCCCCCCTCCCCACTACATGTTAACACTTCCATTATATTAACCCGCATTATTATATTAAATCCCCGTTTTAATTTATTCACCCCATTATATTACCGGACCACCATTGTATTAACCTAATCCAAATTTCACATATATATTACATACCCCTCCGCATAAAATATTCCCGATCCCACCTATCAAATCCTCCTACCTCATCCATCGGTCCGATTGGCACTACCTAGATCCGACCATTCCCAAACCCTTTCGCACTTTCAACTGCCCAACGTTTAAAACCAATCAGGGGTGTGAAATGAGTGGTTTTGCACCCTTGCCCATTTTCCATGCATCAGTCCCACGTCTTATCGCATCCCTTAGCCTAAAACCACTTAATCACTTTTCATCATGCGATAACCGCCAACCCATCCCCGCGCCTTATGATGAAACCAATTACTATTTGAAAGTTAAACCTCCACACCATATGATTGAAAACCTTCGGTTAAAAGCAATAAAGCACGCCCTTAAAACATTTTTCACCATTTCTATTGAAAATTGCAAAAAAGAAGCCTTTTATGACCTATTTTGAAGCCAGTCTAGACTCGAATTCATGCCTACTACTACCAGAACCATTGTCGACTCAGAGTTAAAGTTTTGCACAACAAGAAAACCCTTGCTGCAGCCATAACCCCTTCCAAAGACTGAAATCACCATTTCACAGGTAATCCTAACCGCCTGAGACCATTACTTAAGCAAGAAAGTAATAAATTGATAATTGAACAAGTTAAAAATGGCCTCCCAGAGTATTATAATTGTAAATCCTCTGCAAACACTTGTAGTAGATGTTGAACACACTCCTCTAGCAGAAAAAGAATTCAAAATTAGTGATACAATCACTGATTTCAACCTCCTAGAGCTCCACTACTGGAGCCATGATAAATTCATAGAACAAGCTGATGATATCCACCTCTGGGATTCAAACCTACCCATGTACATCTTCCCATAGACCTTTCAATTCCCTGAAATCATCAGACTCTGCCAGATCAATTACTTTCCCAATGAAAGAGCCCTAGTAACCCCAAGCTAAGAGATTTTATTCACAATCATTGCAGAATCCATAAATCAGATGTTACAGATCCAACCCAAGACTAATGAAGCCCCATTATCAATTGAAATCCTCACTGAACTATATCTGAAGCTGGAATTTCCCAAGAGATTCCAAATATTCCAAACCTTTCTTCCTCCATCAGTAGAAACCCCAAAGAGTAAGCCTCCATACTCAGCTTCCATTTTTCAGAGAGAACCAGACAGATTGTCACAATGCTGTCATGCATTTTAGGGTACTTTACTGATGAATATGTAGATGCTTTTATCCTAGGTTTTCTGTCCATATTCTGCCTAGGAAAGCCTCTAGCTTCAACATTTAAATTTTCTCAATATCAATCAGATGCCATTCATGAGAAATTGGTTAAATTACTAGAGGAAGGAGTGTTTAAATACTCCTATGTTTTGTTTCATTTGTTCTTATATTTCCAATCAGAAAGGTTTACAGTTAGCCTCCAAAAACTGGACACAGAGGGTAACACCCAATCTGTAGTATTTTGGACATCCTTGATCAGAAAGGATTCCACAGAATTCAGATACAAAGACTTCATTGATGCATCTGTTTATCCAGTTGTCAACATGCTAAGTAGTAGCATTCAACCTAGGGTCAGTGAAGAGATAAAGAAAGTATTGCAATTGTCAGAACAAAGTAGGACAGGAGACTGGTATTTATACCAGAACCATATTGAAATTAGGGTGTATGGATGCAAGCTTATTCCATACAAGCTCCCCAAATACATCCCAATGAGTTTATTTGCATTAGAATACATCAGGCATATCCTAAACTCAGATGAAGTTAATTTCCTGTCAGCAAAGAGGAAAAATCAGTTTAAGATTAAAAACCAGCTTGGTCCTTTCATTTGCAATAGTAGGAATGTTGGTCAACAAGCAGATAAGTATTTACAAGATTTCAAGTTCAGTAATAGTTTCAAATGAAAATATGATCCTTTGGGAGTCATTAGTAAACTAAGAGTCAAATTCAAATTGACTCCTTTTGTTCATAAGTCAAAACCAATGGTTGAGAAGTATATCAACCAGTCAGAGTGGTTGGAAAATACTTTTCAATAGGTGGAGAAATAGGTCGATACTAGTTCCATCTTGCATACTCCAGCCCCACAAGATAGGAACTCAAAGAGAGAAAGAGAGGAAGGCTCTGATTCTGCAGAGACTACCACTGACACCAAATTTAAGCTAATGTATAGGAAAAAGTCCAAACTCAATCTAGTAATACAACAAGAAGAGATAGCTAACACAATTGAAATCATAAATACAAATATAATTATTAGAGATAATGCACCTCCCATAGTTTCAAAGGAAACACATTAGCCATCAACCTCTAGTGCTCAAATCATTCAAAAACAACATAGTGTGGAGGTTTCTTCATCAAGAAAGTGAGTGGATAAAGAAAAATATATAATGGAGAATTACAAAGAAATAAAATTAAAGGATGAGGCCCAATATTTGAAACAAACTCATAGTGACAATAACAGGTTAATTTCAGCCATTGATTATAAAATCAGGAAGATGCAAATGACCATTTTGCAGCCAACAATGTAGGCTCCAAAATCATTAAAAAACTACAAGAAAGAAACATTTGAAGTTATGGATAAATATGTACATCCAATAGATCAAATTGAGTTTCATAAACAAGCAGGAGAAAGGATATACTCCACTATGACCAACAAAGCTATGAGTGTCCAAAAACTACAAAATTATCTAGAAAATATCAGCGCATAGTTAAAACTAGAGAAGGATTCTTCACAAGCCAAGGATAATAGAATAAAATAAATTGAAGAATTGGTCATGGAGGTTGGATATGATCCAAAGAACATCAAAGCAGCTGAAGAGCTTATCAAGAAAAAGAATGCAGACATACCTGCATTGTAGAAGCAGCTAAAATTACCTCCCACTGAACAACCACAAACAAAATAATTTTTGGAGAATGAAAGTCAGAAGGATGGACTGATGAATCTCATCATTTAGTTGACAACTCAACTGAAATAGATGGAGAATGAAATGGATAAATTGGTGCAGGAAAAGAAATCCAACGTGAAAGCAACAACCAAAGAGATAAGATAACAAAATATCAAAGAAGCAAATATAAAACCAAATAAAACAGGGGCAGCTTGCATTAGTTAAATAGGTGTCTCTATCTTCTTGCATGAATATTTTTTATTTCCCTTGAATAAATCCTAAATCAATTTTAGGATGTTTTGTATTAAGTTTTGTATAAATACTTTAGCAATTCGAAGTATTGAGGGTGGATTCTTGGACATTTCTATAGTTGTAATTGATCTAAATACGTGAGGGTTTATTGTACCATTTTCAACTTAGCAGACAAGATAAGTAATAAAGGCATTGCATTACAGGGTTCATGTGTTGAGCTACTTTAGTGAAGTATATTTCAATTGTTCATTATTATTTTCTTAAGTATTCCATAAACTTGCATGTTTTTCCAAATTTAAGTGTTATTCCAGGAATATTAGTGTAGAAATTATTTAAGTACACTATGTTCTGAACTGTTATTCATTTTAATGTTTACCTCTGATATCTGGATTTGAGAATCATTAATTACTCTCCCATCCCAATTGACCTATTTAAAACTTCTTTCATCATCTGTTTTAAGGAATTCTTAACTGCTCCTTGATCCAATTGAAAACCACTTCACCATTCAGCCTTTAAAGATCCGATTTTTCTCAGTTACCTTGCCCTATAAACACTTCCTTTAGAACTTGATTCTATCCTGTTTTCTTGATATTTTGACTCCAAAGACCAATGGAAAAGTAGGAAAATACAACTATCCATCTAAATCAGTAATTCCACCAAACAAAACAAAATCAAACCCAATCAATCTTACATAACTAGCCTAAAATAAATTAAAAACAACAAAGTTAAATCATAAAGAGAGAGCCCTCTCTGAGCATTAAGAAGGCTAGATCCTAATCTCCAAAAGCGGTTGATAGTTACCTCTAATATTTCTTTAAATACACATAACAACCCTGGGAAATTTTGGAGAGATAACAGGGTTTGCAAGTCCAAATGCACACTGAAAAAAGAATAAAAAATGTTAGATTAGTGACATGGGTAGGTAGAGATGAAGAGAAGTAAGAAGGGAGAAAACATGAAATATATTCCAAAGGCTTATCCTAAAACTTTCATGTTTTCTGTGGTTGAAGAGAAAAATCAAAACACCAAGGTGTTTTATTCTAAGTTTTGGAATTAAAGTTCATTTGAAAGCATATTGTGACATATTTATGTCATATTTTCCTATATCCTAACTTCCCAAAACTCATATTTTTCTATATCCTAAGTCCTAAACTATACACCTGCCACTCATTAAATTTCCCGACCCCACCATCAAGTCACTCGTCATGTCTCCACTAAACCTTCGTCATCTTTCACTTCATCCATGCACCCTCCTCTTCATTCGACGGCCCACAGAGCTTTTCGACCCCCACCTAGCCTCCGAACATTAACGTTGGGGGAGGGTTTGAAATGAATGGTTTCCGATACCGCCTCCGATGCAACGTGTCAGCTCTAAATATTCTCACAACCCCTCCCTCCCCGAAAATATGTTTCCATCGCAACGAAACCACTATGCCCATCTGACCGTTTTATGACTGGTAGACATTAATGGCTCAGGCCGTTACCCAATGGGCCCTTACCATGTCAAATGTTCGCCCAATCACTCTATTAAACCAAAATTAATTAATGGTGGCAAGGTTTACCATTTTTATTTTATTCAATTGTTACAGGTGATCGAATTGTGAAGAATTTACAGCAAAGACAGGTGCAAAAAAGTGTCCATTTCTCTGCAAAAGCAATCATAAACCCATTTCTACATCTCCCCTCCCCATTTCTGATCTACAACAACTCCCTTTCTGAATTCCCTACTTATTTTTAATCCCTTTCCTCTTTGCAGTAGTGAAATTATAGTAATATTAGTTACAAAAGACATAATGCCTCCAAAGAAGGATCAACAACCCTTTAATCCAATGGTCTACCCTCAGGTGGACCTGGATCATGTGGCTTTGGCTGGTAGAGGTTACAAGATCCATGAGATAGAGTCATACTTCGATATATTAAATGTCTACTACTGGCTTGAGGATAAACTATTAGACGGGGTTGATGACATAGTCTTATGGGAAACCAAATTTCCATATTATATTTTTCCAAAGACCCATAACTATACTGAATTCATAAGGAAATTCCATGCCTGTTATGACATATATCGAAGAGTTGTAGTAACCCCAACAAGAGAGGTTCTATTTACCATTAATGCCCAATCAATCCAGTAGATGATGCAGGCTCCCACTGTTGAAGAAACCATCCATTTTTCTTATGAAGCTCTTAGAGAACTGTATCAAAAGCTAGAATTTGATAATAGAGCTAAACCATTAGAAATTTTCATGGCTAGTGATGCCCCAATGCCCAAAAAGAATCCTCCATATCATTCATCCACTTTCCCTGATAGGACCCAACATATTGTTACTGTCTTTTCATATTTTCTAGGGTATCATACACACAAGTGGATAGATGAGGCCATAATTGGTTTCCTGTCTATTCTTTCCTCAAAATATAAGCCTTCCATTATGTTAAAATTTAGCCAATTCCTTGTTGATGCCATCAATGATCAATTCCTAAAATTTCACACAAAGGAAGTGTTCAAATACACTTCAGTTTTGGTATATATCTTTGTTTATTTTCAAGCCAACGTATTCCAATTTCAAATGACAAAGCTTAATGATGACTCTCAGCCTCAGTTAGTCATATTTTGGACCACTTTTATAATGAAGGACCAGAAGAATTATACATAGAATAGTTTTGTTAATTAATTTGTACATCCAACAATAAATATACTTAGTAGTACAACAGAGCCAAGGGTAAATGAGGAAATCAAGAATATTTTGCAGTTTTTAGATCAAGTGATAACAGGAGATTGGTACTTGTACCAAAACTATACTAAGATCTGAGTTTATGGGTGTGAGTTCCCCCCTACAAACTACCAAAGTTACTCTCCATGAGGATATTTACATTGGAATACATAAGAAAAATGATCAATGCAGATGAGGTGAAATTTGTCTCTACAAAGAAGAAATCCCAATTTAGGATCAAATCCAAAATTGGTCCTTTTATTTGTAATCGCAAAGCAACAAGAGAAGAGGCTGATAAGATGTTGAAGGACATGAATTCAATCACAACTTTACTTGGTCATATGACCCATTGGGGATCATCTCCAAGAAAAGGGTGGAGAACAAATCAACCCCATACATTCACACACATAGGCCTGAGATAGAATAATACATGAATCAAGCAGAGTGGGCAGAAAATACACTGGAAGAAGTTGAAGAACAAGTGATATCCACCTCAAGCATTCAAACCCCCACTCCATAGGAAAATAAAACTACATAAAGTAAATAAGACAAGGGAAAAGAGCCAGAGAAAGAGATTGCAGTGAAGAGGCTAAGATATGATCAATCTGATATGGAGACTGATTCATATAGCAGAGAATTTAAAATGAAATATAGAAAAAGAGCTAGAGTCCACATGGACATTGACCAGAGAAGTGAAAAATAATAGCAAACATTCATCACCATTAGGGACTCTCCAAGTTCATCTCCAGCAGGTGGCCAGACCAGATTCTCAACATCTTCAGCCACCATTCCATTCCAAAAACAGAACTTACAACCTCCCACATTCACTGCTAATACAGGGGGAAAGGAGGAGGACATATCTAATACATTCAGGGAGACCAAGAGGAAGAATGAAATTCTCAAAACCATCACCTACAAACAGTTATGGAAATAGACAAGCAATATAAAGAGTAAGCTTTTTTTAGCCTTTGATTCAAAGAAGGGGAAAATGAGAATGGCCTTCTTACAAGCAAATATATCTCATCCCAAACATTTGCAGACTACAAGCACACTGCATTTGAATTTGATGTAAAATATACCCATCCCATAGATCAGATGGAGATACATAAGCAAACTGGAGAAATGATTTCCTCCACTTTGAACATCACTGCCATGAGCTTTTCCAAACTGCAGGTATCTTTGTCTAACTTTCAATCTCAGCTAAACATGGAGACAATCTTTTCTATAGCCAAAGATACAAGAATAAAGTCTTTGGAGGATTTAGTGATAAATATTGGGTATGACCCAACCAATGTGGAGGTTGTAGAAGAAATATTGAAAAAAAATAATGCTGATATAATAGCCCTCATGAAACAACTCAAACTTTCAACAACTGAAGACCCATTGACAAAAGACATTGAAGAAAATGAAGCATGGAAGGTTGAGATGATGAAGTTGATCATGGAGCAGTCTGCACAATTAAAGCAGATGGAGACAAAGATGGAAATACTAGTGAAAGAAAAGGATAATGTAGAAATGGTCATTGTTCTATTAGGGGTTGTCCTAATTTCATCCATTCCTACAACAATGCCAACAACCACAGGCTCATCAGGTGGTGTAGAGTAGCTAGCAAAAGATATGGAAAACATGACCTTATAGACATCAGAGATAAAAAATATTGAAGTAGAAATCAACACCTTGAAATATTTGCAGAAAAGGTTAGACAATTCCCATGAAATTGAGATACAGAGGGCTCAGAAACAGATTGAGAAATTAATTAAGGAAGAGAGTGAAACTACTATTGGAAAAAATATTGGCCATGCCAAGGAAATTATTTTGACTAGTATTATTGAATCCATGAATGAGATATGGCCTTCCATCCAAATAATTTTTGAACAAAGAGATCTAATTGGATTAGTGAGTGTTGCCATATACAAGGAAAATAGAGAGCTGACAGGCATGCTTGAAACTGCAAACGATATCATCAAATTCTTGAATTCCAAGAGAAGTTTTGAATTGGAACCACTAGGAGTGGAGGAGAGAACAAAAACCATATTATAAGTCAAAATGGTACTAAAAAAAAAGAGTTTGGTCACACAGGTAGAAGAAAAATGTCATCAGTTAAAAATCAGTGTTAGCATATTCTTCAATAGAATCGAACCACTGATCAAAAGAGGACTGCCTTCTCTTTTTGTGATAGATGATAAGCTCATGCACAGGTTGTATTATGTCAAGAAACTGAAGGAGATTTCCAAAGATACTACAAAATTTCTAGGAATCAAAGGTTCAATGACTAGAAGAGCCTTCTTAGAGGCTATGGACAATGATTTGTACATTCAACATTTAATCAAGCATATTTTCTAGTTAAGTCCAACATTCATTAAGTATACATAGACAGATGAAATCTACAGGAAGCTAATCAGAATCAATATTCCAAATACACAATAATGGCATAAGTTGTGTGATTACCAGGAAGGGTGAAATCTCAACGCATCAGCGGAGCAACCACCTTAGCTCATAAATTAATTCCGTAGACTAGTGTATCAATTCAGTATATCAGCCTCAGATCTGCCAACAATGGACTACAACCCACAGTAACGACTTGATGGAGATTACAACCACTTGTCACAACTATTATAACATGTCCACATGGTGGTCACATTTGTCAATTTTTAATTATCATTGTAATAAATAGATGCCCATGTAAATACAACAATCACTAGGAATTAGTTAAATACTTAATTTCTATTTAATATGAGGGGTTGGACCCTAGATTGTAAGCTTTTTCTGTTGGAGCATTGTAATTTTGAAGCTGGAGCATCAATAATAAAAGACCATTTTGTAAGATTATTGAACTGTATTTTCCTGGTGATATATTTTCTTCACTGTGTTTAATGTTTTCCACTGTTATTTCTTTCAATGTATCAGTTAAATTCTAATTGTAAAACAAAAATCTGAAGATTGATATTTGCTACATAGAACACCTTAATTCTGGTTGTATTTACAATATAAATGTTTTTCTTCTGAAGTCTGGTTAAAAATACTTAATTTATTTTTAACCACTACTGAAATCAATCTTGTTTCATTCCATAATTCACTATGTTTTAAGATCCAATAATTATAGTTAGCTTGCCTTGCAATTTCTCTGGAAAAATTGATGCAACAAATTAGCCTGTTGTGACTCCATAGCCCAATCAAAAAATTTTAAACATATCCCCAACCAAACTATCAATAAAAAAACAACCTTCATAATCATTTTAACTAGCATAATATTAGAAAACATTAAAACAAAGCTAAATATTATAGAGAGATCCCTCTTTGAGTTTAGGAGGGCTATATCCTAGGCTCCAAAGTGGTTTTGATGTTGTCAATTTACGATTATTCTTGCCAATATTAAAATTATAGAATGATAATAGGCAAAAGTTGTAGAAGAAATAACATAGAAAGAAGTCTCAAAAGGAAGTTTTACACAGGAACCAATGTCAGATGCTAAAGGGTTTGAAGAACTAGCAATGGGAGCCGAGGAAATGGAGGAGGAGGAGACTACAATCGATGTTATTACCTGATAACCAGCATTGTCTGTAGGTCTGGAGTCATAAATAATGGAAATAGAAGGGAGCATAACCAATCCTTTTACACAATAACTGACGTCGGTTGTTGAATCAATGGGAAAAATGCCAACAGTTGAAGAACTTGCAGGTGACATTGTCAAACAAGAACCAGAGTCATCTACCAAAGCAGCAAGGGAACCATTGGAAGAAATGGAGGTTGCAATAGATAATGTCACACAAGAACTAGTGACGACTGCTAAGTATGCAGAACATATGGTGAAAGAGGCACAAGAAGGAAGAGAAAGGGAAGGTGTAGAACAACCTAAAGAAATAGGATAAAAAGATAAAATTGAAGACCCTAAGATAGGTGTTGAAAGGGTGGAAATTGAGGAAGGGAATCCATGTTCTCCACTTCTTACTTTGTAATATTCCAAAATTTGCATGCAGCAAATTTGAATATTAAATTTTGCTCATATCACTTAGGAGATGAATAAAGGGGTAAGGGGGCCCATGTATTTCAGAAATGAGGATAAAATCCCTCATGTTGTGCAAGCGAATCATAATGCCAGCTGGATTGACACTCTCATGTGTGAACAAAGACATTTTTCATGTGGACAATGCCAAGATTGACCAAGTCAACATCATAAATGTAGAAGGAGTGGATCAGAAAATAAAAGAGCTCAATGTGAATGTGGTTCAACTTAGATAGCTACATGTGAGCTAGATTGAAGACCCTTAGGTGTGAAAATGGCTGAAGCAAGTTGAAGTGGTCGACCTTGACCAAATCAAACATCACATTTTAGAGGAGTGGCTCTAATGAAGGCACAACACAGTTTTGGAGGGAGATTGTTGGTGTGAAGGTGGAAAACCTATTGAGTGGGACCCAAGGTGAGAAGGCCCACTTAGTTTATAAGGAAGAGGATGGCAGCCATTTTTAGGTTAGCTTATGTATTACATTTTCATGTCTGCTTAGACTTTTTCTCTCTTAGTTGTTTAGCTGAGATTGCCAGTGCTGCTTAGCACTAAGGGATTCCTGTTCAAGAATTCCTTCTCCTCCCTTTGAGTAGCTCTTGGGAGAGATCTGATCCATCATTCCTCATATCTAGCATTGGTTCCAAGCTTCAGTCTTTAGTTTCAACGCAGTTTCTGCAGGAGGTTGAGCTGAGTTGCAGGGTGTTGCTGGGGAGGGTTGAGAAACCCATTTTTTGAATTGGTTTTGCACAGGAGGGAGGTTTCCTTCCATTGGAGAATCAATTTGGAGCATTCTTGGGCTGATATCAGATATTTTGCAGCAGGCCAAAACTTTACCATCACTTATAGCATTATTCCACTCAAGAATTGCGTTATTTCTGCAAGGAAGTTTTAGCAGTGACTCTTGCGGTTCTTTTGGGGAGTTTTCCTGTGATTGGAGGATGGATTCTTCCATGGGGGAAGAAACTTGTTCAGATATGCATTATATCTTAATTCTTACAGCCTTGTACACTCATGTGCTTCAGTTGCAGTGATTATTCAGTCATACTGCTGAAAATCACCATTTGTATTCAGAGTATTTGACAAGAAACCCTTGCCGGGTTCTCTTGTATTTTGTACAAAGGAGACTAGATCTCATTCTTCTGAGCATATTGTCTAATACAATTCCAAATCTATTTGTCTCTACCATTTATATGTCTAAACCCTCTCTTAGACTGCGCAGTCACTTTTATGCGGAATTCCTTGTGTTGCAGTGTTTGGAGTTTTATCTCTTTTTGGAAATCCTAGGTGTGGGAGATCTATTTAACCCACCTAGTTTGATTTTTTTCATCTCTATTCTTGGATTTAGGTTTTATATTGACTGATATATAGGATCCAAGAGTTAATTTCATTATTTTATAGCATAAGTTGATGGAAATGCATTTTTAGTGCATGCCTGCTGAGCTGTCCCGATTTTGGGATATTATAGTGGTATCAGAGCATGATCTTTGGCTTAGCCTGTGAGATCCAGCTATTAGAGAAATAAAGAGAAGAAGTAGAGACCAGCATGATGAAGAGGATGAGTTTACTCTCATCACTTTTCAGACCTAGTAAGAACCTCTCCGAGGAGGTTGAACAAGAAGAAGAAAAAAGGAGTAGTGGAACTCCTAGAGAGAGTCGAGAGCAGGAAGGGCCATGCACTTCCTATGATTAGGAGAAAAGACCAGTGTTGCAGAAAGCTCCAGAGAATTGGGAAATATCCTTTCCTTTTGAGAGGAAGGAAATTTTTCCAGAAGATGGAGGACACTTGGATCACATGGTTCTAAGTGAATACCTTGTTGGGTACAAATACCAACCTAGATCCTTCAAGGAGACTCTAGATTTTCCTTAGTTCATTCATTTGGAGGAAGAAATAAGACCTTGTGGCCAAGGGAGCATCAAGGGAAATAGGTTTCTATTATCTACTTATGATGGGTCATCTGCAACAAGGGTTTAGGCAAGGAGACTTGATGCATTCTTCCTACTACATTTGGTGGTAGGGGAGGATGCTGTAGAGATTGCAGCGCTGCACGTAGAGGGTGAAGCAGAAATTTGGTGGATCAGCCATTTGAGCCATACAAGAGTAGTCAATTTTGCTGAATTTACTCAAAGGTTTATGGGAAAATTTGGTGAAGGAAAATCAGAGGAGAAGAAGCCGTCACCACCAGTGGAGGAGACTTGTACCAGCGCTATCATAACTATGGGGGAACAGACCTCAACACCTACAGTTGGAGGAGCCAACCTATTGGAGGGAGAAGCCCTTACAGCCATACAAGTTACTCCCAAATTTCATCAAGGTATGCCAAAATTTTCATCTCCTATTGTTTCAACAAATCATATGGAGGATTGTATACCATTGCATATTGCTCATTTGGAGCCACATGATTGCATTGTGCTGTGCCACCTTGACTTGATCAAGGAAGGGATGAAACACCATCCTAATGGGCCATTGAGGGGCTGCACACCACATGTGAGGGTGGGGTGTAAATTCTTGGAGGATTGGGTGAGATTTTCCCCAAACAAATTTATGCAGAACCATATGTTCATCCCGGAGTTGAGACATGAGACAGCCAAAACACCATGGAGGAGAGTTACAGCGTTGTCAAGAGGCAGCAGTGAGGAGGATTTTCCTTCAACCCACTTGGATCCTTATGGGTTCAAGATGATCATTGGTGTGAGATATTTCCTAGGAGATCTCCAAGGTGTTGCATTTCAGCATCCCATGTAATGCAAGAAGAAAAATATGATTTGGGAGGAGAGTAGTCTTCTTTGGAAGGGTACCAAGGTTGATCATGATGGGAGGCACTCACATCGGGAGGAATGGGAATGGATGGAGAGCAAGGAGCTGGTAGGCTACTTGCAAATATATGACACTGGGCAGTAGGAGGCTTGGTTGCGTTGGCTGCTCTTGAAGGAGTTTGGTCATCATGGGACATATCCTTCTTCCAAGGGTATGTGGATGGAAGGGACTTGGTAGGGTACTTGCATCATGGAGCAGCAAGGAGTGTGGATGCATTACGATGATACTGTCATTATGTTTTCACCACATGGGTTGTATGATGGAGGTATGAGAAGGCATCAAAGACTTTTGTTGCTTTGGAGGACTGAGAGAGAGCAAGGGCAAATTTTCTCTCACATTTTGCATGATGTTGCAGTATGAGGAGATGGAAACATTATGGGAGGAGTATTTGACATTGTACATGTCAAAGAATGGCCAACATCATTGTCACTTTGGAGCAGGAACTTGTTGATGGAGTGTTCCTAGGATCACTTCACATTTGATGCACTTGGTGGACATGGAGGAGGTGAGATTGATAGAGTAGTGGATGGATTCATCTGTTGCTGTAGTATGTTATTCTTGACTTGGAATTCCAAGCATGAGGAGGGGGATCTTCATGCAACATATGGTTTATTCCTCTTCATAGGAGTATGTCATACCACTATGGAGGGCTCATTTATGGATCTTGTCACCATATTACTTTCATTACATGGGTAAGAATTCTGTTTTTGCATTTATTGATTGTTCAACACAATATTTGCATGCTCTTATCATTTCCTTGCAGTGCATTTTTCTACAAAGGGGCAAGTTTTTCTTTAGGCTCCATGGACCATTTTTGGCCAGCTATTGTGATGGAGACAACCATCTACTATATGACCTAGGGTAAGTGTTTGGTTACTCCTTGTATCATCAGTTGATACATTTAGCCATCTACTATTTACTAGTGGATGTGATGAATTACATAACAAGCCATTTGTCAAGGAACAACTTGCCAGGCTATTTTCTGAAGCTGCAGTGGGGAAGATTGCACTGTGACCACATGGGAGACTGTTGGTACCTTCCAACACCACATGAAACCTTCAGTCTCTCTTTAATTTCGATGTTGATCATGATCCCATTTGATGATGTTGTTCTTGCCTTTATGGGGAGCATGATTGGGGGAGGAACACATTGGGTGGATGTGTTCTTGGGGGAGGAGCATCCCCACACTTTTTGCATTACATGTTCTAAGGGGAGCATGGGAAGAGACATGGCCACTACAGCAAAATATTTTTTTCTTTATGAGGAGGGCCATGAGATGGATGGGATGCCATATGGTGGTGATTTCTTATCCATCATGTATGATATGGTTTGGGCCAGCTTGATTCACAACGCTGGGAAAGGGATATTTGGAGATCTAGTTTCCTTCTTTCCATTTGAGAGAAACATTATTGCAACCCAAGGTCAGCAAATTATCTGCACTTATCTTAAGTGGAGGGGAGGATAGCGTGGGGTAGGCCACTTTGTCTACCATGTTCAGGATTTCAGCCCACCTTCTTTGCAGGAGCTCAAGGTAGAGGAGGATTTTCAGGAGTTGTCATGTTGGGAGGTAACTAATTTTGTATGGATGATAGCTTGGGGATGGGAGATTCACATGGGGATGGTAGATCCTGATATATATCAGACCACATGCATTAAGAAGGCCTTTAGACCACCCATTGTTACCTCCATTGATATCTTACTGTCACAAAATGATAGCTATTTGGGACGTTCACCAAAAGCTAGCTTGTCCACTCGAGAGGGGCAACTTGGAGATATATCGATGATCGAACACCTTGATCCTTGGAGGATTTTATCTTATGAGGTTGCTATAGGAGAGAAGAGGATACTCTTCAGTCCTATCCTTGTAGTTGCTTGAGGACAAGCAAAATTTGGGAGGGGAGGACTGTAATATTCCAAAATTTGCATGCAACAAATTGGAATATTAAATTTTGCTCATATCACTTAGGAGATGAATAAAGGGGTAAGGGGGCCCATGTATTTCAAAAATGAGGATAAAATCCCTCATTTTGTGCAAGGGGATCATAATGCCAGCTGGATTGACACTCTCATGTGTGAACAGAGACATTTTGCATGTGGACAATGCCAAGTTTGACCAAGTCAACAGCATAAATGTAGGAGGAGTGGATCAGAAAGTAAAAGAGCTCAATGTGAATGTGGTTCAGCATAGATAGATACATGTGATTTGGATTGAAGACCCTTAGGTTTGAAAAGGGCTGAAGCAAGTTGAAGTGGTCAACCTTGACCAAATCAAACAACGCGGTTTAGAGGAGTGGCTCTAATGAAGGCACAATGCAGTTTTGGAGGGAGATTGTTGGTGTGAAGGTGGAAGCCCTATTGAGTGGGACCCAAGGTGAGAAGGTTCACTTAGTTTATAAGGAAGAGGATGGCGGCCATTTTTAGGTTAGCTTATGTATTAAATTTTCATGTCTTCTTAGACTTTTTCTCTCTTAGCTGTTTAGTTGAGATTGCTGATGCTGCTTAGCACTAAGTGATTCCTGTTTAGGAATTCCTTCTCTTCCCTTTGAGTAGCTCTTGGGAGATATCTGATCCATCATTCCTCATATCTGGCATTGGTGCCAAGCTTCAGTCTTCAGTTTCAGCGCAGTTTCTACAGGAGGTGTTAGCACTCAAATCTACCTCAGGCTGAAATGAAGTAAAACTCAAGGCTACATCAAACCACGCTCGGCCTCGTAGCTAGCCCTACGAGGACAGGAGAGGGCTCTCTCCGTCAATCTCGAGAAAATAAGCAATAGGATGCGAGATGACTTACAATAAGAACTGATTTTAGGCTAGTAAAGAGATAGGTATGTTTGATTTTTGATTTTTTGGGTTTTCGTTGGAGTAATGGGAAAACAAATTTTGGGTCCGGGGATAAGGTCAGACCTTTGCAGAGTTCAAGCTGGGGCGAGGTAGGTGATGATCTTGATGCTTTAAATTGGATTTATGGATAGATTAGACCGACGAGGAGCTGAAGAGGGCAAATAAGAACTTGGATCCTCTCCAAACAGCTGAAAACATATAGAACTAACTGAATTCAAAGGCCAAGCACTGTAAACAATGGATTCAACCTTAATCACTCATTCAACTTAGTTCAGAAGCATAATGAAAAGATGGCATACATTAAACATGAAGAAACTTACAGTAAACAAAGAAGAAACACCATCAAGAACAGAACACCACAAGGATCCCAACAAGTGCCGCAAAACCCCTGATCTTTCCTTAGCCAAAATATGAAAAATATGTACAATGATATCAAAAGTATCCCAAGAGTCCAACTTGTAGAATGCCTCAGAAATTACAATATATAGATCACTCTAACACCTTTCCCCACCTCTAGGGGTCGAATTCCCTCTTCAGGGATCAGTTTCAACCAATTCTAATCATGGAACTACAATCTAGGCGGCTAACAACTTGCCTCTAAAAGAGTGGAAACTGATCCATTACATGATTTTTTACTCATTTGAGAGTGAATCTTCTAGAAGAGATAAAAATAAACCAAAGTTACATGCCAAACATGAATTTACATCATAAAAACCCAAAAATTCTATCCATAAGCAAAACTGGTCCATACTAGGCGAAAAACTGAGCTGGCAGCTGAAAATTCAGGAAAAATTTCAAGTGGGTCGCTCCTGAGCCGTGTGGGTCGCTCATGTTCCAGGCTGAATTTGAGGTACTTCCTGGCATCCCAATTGAGCTCATGATAGCTCGTTGGAAAGCCCTAGATGTCTACTTTCCAACCCAAGTGGAATTTCTGAATTTGGAGCTCATTTGACCCTCCAAAACCTCATTCTCCCAGAGGTACTCCCTGCTGGTGCAAAAGGTGGCAGCAAGGTGATTTTCATGGTGTTTTTGAGCTTTTTGACCATCCAGATTTTGATGAAATGCTAAATTGACTTCAGAGGATGCATAATTAACCATGAAAAATCCAAAAATGTAAAAATTTCCTCCAGCAAGTGTCCCAAAAAAAAGTGAGCGCATGAGCGCGCGACTCACGTAACTGCAAAACCTGTTTTTTTTACCCAAAAATTTGAAAATGACAAAATTTTCTCTGAATTTGCCCAAATTCGGAGCGGAGGTCCTCCATTATGTTTCCTGCCCGGTCAATGAAGCCTCGGCCAAAATCCGAAGTGGATTAGGCCTTTTCTGCCGTCTAAGTGCCTTGCGCAACCTCCTCTTCATGATCTTCATTCTCGCTTTGCACACATGCATGCGAGCCCAATAATGGCCTTTCATGTGGCGAAGCATGCCTTTGTCTCGATTGGCCTTCGCCAACAACTTCTCCAGATGGATATTCACACGCGTGAGTACAGTATCTCTGTCAGTCGGTGTCATGTCACCGGGTCGCTTTCGATTCCACTGTCTGTCCTCACGGATTTGGCGCACCTCCGCCGATAACGAGCTCATCCTCGAGGCACATTTGTTGCGGCTATCGAATAGTTAATCACCCAATGAGCCTTCTGCTAAATTGGTCTTTTAAGTGGTCATTCCTCGACGCTTTGCTCTGAGATGACTTCCTACATTTCGAGGCCCTAGGAGAGCACACATCAACATCACCAAATGACCCCATCCGTCTGTATCCAAGCCTCTGATGGGCCCTCATCATGCATGGGCCTCTTTGTCTGTGCACATGCACGAAGAAGAAGCGAGACCCCTTCCACCTCAAGTAGATAATCGCCGTGTCGATGAGCGTCGGCAAGACCTTCCACCTCACGTGGAGATAATACTCCAGGTGTGTCGACGCAAGTAAGGCCACAATGGCCTCGGTAATATCTGAACCAACGAGTCTTTGATACTCAACCTCGAGTATGTCGGTGGTGTGAAGGCTCTCCTGTCATGAGCGTCTCGCCGAGCGGTTATTTGGCCACTACGAAAAAGTCTCTAGAAATGAAATCCTCCCATGTGATGCCCTGCTCCGCCAACTGATGTAACACCAAGATTTTGATCAAAGTGAAATGGTATATACTCCTGTACTGCTGCACTGGGCTCGTCTTCTTCTGCACAAATGTCACCATCCTCTCTATGTTGCGGTATATGAAATACGGGATATTCATCATACGTACCCTTGTGAAGTGCATCAACAAATGAATATGGTACGCGAAAAGACGAGCATACCTGCCCTCACAACTAAAATACTGAATGATGAGCTTCATCAGCGGTGCATACTCATCTCTCAAGAATCTGAATGGAAAAACTCTGCTCAAGTAACCCATATATCCAGTTTTAATATATGGCTCATAGTGAAATTTCTCTAAATGCTGACCCTTGTTCCATTCCTCGCCCATGTTTGGTATACCAGTGGCTTGAGCAATAGTCAAGGGTGACACAATGAAATCAACCCCGGCAAGACTTACCCGACCATCCCGTAAATGAAGAACAAATAGACGGGCCAATTCACGATGAGGCCGGGTTTGTGCAACCATCTCACAAAATCTGAAACATGACAAGTATCGGAAACAATCCATAGCCAATGGACATGCCTGCAACCGAGCCAAAGAAGTAGGCTCCTCTCTGCGATGATTACCACTTCTGTGATCTCTGTGGGACCCCCGTGGCACATTACCTTCAGTCACCCAATCACTGCCTGACCCTAGCTCATATTCTGACTCTGTCTCCGACATGGCTCTGACCAAGCTATTGGCACTATGTATACTGATATGAAAGCAGTGCAAACAAAGTTATGATGTGTGTTTCAACACCCAACAAATATTCCCACCGTCAAAACACCATAAGGAAACAAACCATGATAATATCTCAGTTTTAAATGGATTGGAAAAGAGGCACAATCTCTGTTTTAAATGCAAGTGAAATTTTGACCAAAGGGAGCAGGCAACCTTCAGAATATTGAACAAGTCTTGTCAAAGGGAGCATGGCATCATATGAATGTTTTTGTCTATGAGTAATAACAACAGAGTTATTAAGTGTCAATGGGCAATGAAACAGAGTTATGAGAGTGTTTTTAACATTGGGCAGTGAAACACAATACAACCATAGTCACCATGGAACGAAAGTCTTGAACATGGTAAAGTAATAGAAATGGTCACAATGGTATAATGGGCATGAGAATAATATGGTTTTGATAATATATGCAAGGCTGGATATATCACTGACATAAAATAGGGGACAAACTCATGCAACCACCCATTATCATTTTAAAACCCTGAAAAACGATATTGCCATGACTGTGGGGTTTATATCCTCCATTTGAAGTGTTTGAAATCATCAATGATGCCACCAACACATTTAAAAACATCAAGTAATTGCAAAAAACCTATTTGAAGGCCGATGGGGGCGATCCCAAACAAGACTGGGCGCTCAAAACGAATTTTCGAACCTCTGTTGATGCGTGGGTCGCTCACCTCTGCGTGGGTCGCTCGGCCCAGGTGGGTCGCTCACCTTGTAAGCTCACACTGCGGAAATAACCCAGGTGGGTCGCTCTGCCCAGGTGGGTCGCTCTGCCCAGGTGGGTCGCTCGAGCTCCAAGACCCTGTCAACGCAATTTTAAAACTTGAAATCGGCCCTCCAACTCCAAATCTCGACTTGGGTGCTGTAAATTGGTGCAAATGAAATTGGTTTGGCTTTTATATATGCTGCAAATATCTTCCACAATCAGATTTGTTTCAAATCTAATTGAAAACCCAAATTACAATGTTTTTGTAATTTCACATTTGGCTTTTTAAATACAATCTTCTTTGGCTTTTCTGAGCTCGATTTTTGATGATTTTGCTGTCTTCTTGCAGGGATATGGCTATTTAGCTAAGGAAAAGACCAGGGGTCTGCTTTTGACATTTTCTTCTTGGTGGAATAAGTACAATTTATTACAAAATAATAATGAACAATTTCTAGTTCCAAAACAGAGTTTTGGACTAGAAATGTTTTTTTTTTTTTTTAAATGCTGATGATAATAAAACAAAAAATCACAATATGCGGAACCTTCCTCACCTTGCAGGCTTTATGACTGGTATACAAATGACTCAAAAACCCTAGACACTAGGACCAAAGACACTGATTGACATTTTAATGACCATATATGAAACGACAATGACTTCGAGTGATTTTTTGAGGAAATTTTTAAAATAGCACTGTAGGTGTAAACATGAGGAAACATAAGACAACAGACCCCTTCGTCAGTCCATGGCATGCTCCTAGTGAAATGCAACGAAGTGGAACAAGCGAGACACCTAAAAATGAATATGCAAAAGACGAAATGATCACTGACGGAGGGCTGTAAGGACCGACTCTAACATTGGCTCCAATGGGGATGGTGGCTCCATGGAGATGCCAAGAACGACAGATCTCTGGGGGAGTCAGACAGTGCCTTTCATCCATTGGGCGATGGAATCATTATTTCAACTGGTAAAACAAACTTTGGACATTTTTATTGACTGCAGATTTGACTAAAGACTGACTGCAATTTGACCAAAACTGACATGACCAAAACTGACATGACCAAAACTGACATGACTTTAAAACTAAAAGACTGATAAAACTGTCTTGACAATTTCAAACCAACCAACCTCTAAACTCCAGAATTATAGCCTTCGCTCCGGGCCCCAGACTGAAGATGAGAGATCAGTGCACACTTGCAACGAAGTAAAAGTAAAATTATATATACAATGATAATGAGATCAGCAGAAGATACTCAGAAGTAATATCGCTTCAGCAACCGACCATTGATCGGTCCTCCAGGACAATCATCTCCATTCATTTCTTTGAGAAGAAATGCATTCTGACCCCGATACGCTGCAATCTTAAAAGGTCCCTTCCACAAATTTTCAAATTTGCCGTGCTTTCCCTTATCTTCATTCCGAGCATCCCATTTCAAAACTACTTCATCCAACTGAAACTTATCTGCTTTCGCCTTTCTATCGTAGATCTTCTTTATGCGCTCCTGCAACTTGAAAGTATTTTGAAATACCTCCTCTCGTGTCTGCTGTAAATGAATCATCTCATTAATCCTCCGCTGCATAGGATCTTCTTCACCTCCAGCCTCCTGAAGCAATTTGACCACCGGGACAGCAAGTGAAGTAGGAAAAACTGTATCTGTCCCATACACCAACTCGAAAGGAGACATGCCAATAGACTTTTTCTGACTTACCCTATCAGCCCACAATGCATTCACTAACTTCTTGTGCCAGGCCTTTTTGTTGATTTCCAGCAATTTCTTAATGATATTTACCAAGGATTTATTTGAAGATTCCGCCAAACCATTTCCTTGCGGATGGTAGGCAGTCGAATGTCCCAAGGTAATATTGTACTTAAAGCAAAAATCAACCAACCTCTTAGACTTAAAGGCTGCTGCATTATCTGTGATTATTTTACTAGGACACCCGAAACGTGACAGAATATTGTTTTCAAGAAAAGAAATAATTACCGCATCAGTGGCCTGTCGAGTGGGAATCGCCTCAATCCACTTCGTGAAGTAGTCTGTAGCTGTCAAGATCCATCTATGCTATCCGGAAGATGCTGGGTGGATTTCCCCGATAAAATCCAATCCCCACTACTGGAATGGTGCACTAACTTCGATTGGTTTTAGAGGCAAAGGCTGTAGTTTCTGCTTTCCTTCGAAAATTTGACACTCATGACAATTTTTAACAGCCTTGAACACATCAGAAAACAAAGAAGGCCAATAATACCCTACCCTTAGAATTTTATTCGCCGTGGTCTTCCAAAACAAATGACCTCCACAGTCACCTTTGTGAAAATCCTCCAAAACTCTTTGAGCTTCCTCCTCTACCAAACAATTCAACAACATACCTCCAGGGTCTTTCCAATATAATGCATAATTCAAAATGCAGAATTTAGCAGCTCTTAACTTCAATGTTCTACTCTTATTTCTAGGCATCTCGGGCGGTGTAGACAAATTCTGAAGCACATATAAAATGTCAGCATACCAAGGGGAAGAAACAAAAATATCGGATACCTGAACTGACGTACTTTCCTCATCTTCATCAGACATGGCAGCAATCAAATTTATGTCTAGAGCATGCAGATTTGTTTCAGCCATGAGCTTGGCGAGTCCTTGTCCTTTGATCAGCTTGGTTGGTTTGATTTCCACATCGTATTCTAACAACGCAGCGATCCACTTACCTCTTCTTCCTTCTGGATCTGCCTGTACCAAAACATCTTTAACTGCTGCGTTAGGAACGTATGCTGTAATGTGGGAATGCAATATGTACACACGGAAATCCTTCAAGGCCTTTACAAGCGCAAGTGCTTGTTTCTCAATGATATTATACTTCAACGCTCCATCTCTTATGATCCGACTGAAGAAAGCAATGGGCTTCTCAACTCCATCCCTTTTTTGCATCAAAACAGCTGCCAATGTGTGCTCAGAAGCGAAAGAAAATAAAATGAAGTCCTGTGTGTAATCTGGGCTGATTAAAATAGGGGCTGAGGAAAGAGCTATCTTTACCAAATTGAATGACTTTACCGCCTCTTCTGTCCATTTTACCTGACTGTCCTTTTTCAGCATGTTCGTGATTTCTCTAAGGTGCTCTGCAAGATTTGGAATGAAACGACGCAAAAAATTCATTTTACCATTAAATGACTGTATTTCTTTCTTGTTCCGGGGCTGTTCAATCTGCTGTATGGCTTCAACACGTGCAGGATCAACTCGAATGCCATCTTTCGATATAATGTGGCCAAGGAGCTTTCCTTCATCCATGGCGAAAAGGCTCTTTTTCGGATTCAGCGAAATGCCATATTTTCTGCACTTCTGGAAAAAAAAATTCAAATGATATAAATGTTCCTCATCAGAATTGGAAAACACAGTTAAATCATCAAGGTAAACAACCAAAAACACATCTTTCTCGTTGGCAAAAGCCATGTCCATTGCACGCTGAAAGGTAGCGCCTGCATTCTTTAAACCAAACAGCATCTTTGCATAATGAAATGTTCCCCAAGGAGTGGTGAACGCAGTCTTGTCACGATCATCTTCCTGCACTAAAATCTGATTATAACCTGAGTATCCGTCGAGTAGTGACATCCTTGATGCTCCAACTACTCGCTGCAATATATGGTCCATCTTTGGCAGCGGATAATTGTCTTTTAATGATACCTTATTCAGATTTCTGAAATCAATACATAAACGGATCTCACCTGTCTTCTTTCTCACGGGCACCAAGTTTGATATCCAATCTGAAAATCGAATAGGCACAATTATTCCTGACTTATACAACCTATTTACCTCTTTTTCGATTGATGGTAGCAGCTTTGGATTGATCCTCCTCAACTTTTGACGAAAAGGCTTCTGATTTGGTTTGATGGGAATAGTATGTTGAATGATGTTGGTATCATATGTTTTAAGATCTGAATAATCCCACGCAAACGCATCAGAAAATGAAGACAACAATTTCACATATTCTGCCTTTACCTTTGGTGACAATGACTTTGACAATTTTACCATCTTGGGATTCTCAGCTGTCCCAATATTTACCTCTTCGACACCTTTTTCTTTTGGCCTCAATGTCGGTTTGCGGGCTACATCATCTTGATCAAACAACTCTTCCAAAGGAATCAATCCCTTAGGAATGATGTTATCCTTAAGTTGCAGTACTTCCATTTGGTTTATTTGTATGTCATCACTACCATCATCAAATTCTGTATCTATGGAGGTATCTTTAAACTTACCCTTATTCTGCAGAAATTCACTAATCTCCTCATCATCCTGAAAGACTTGCCAACATCGCTGATTGTCTGGAACGGTGGGCTGGTGTTTCACATGTATCTCGAACTTGTTGCTGGAATTCATTGGAATTTTAAGATTGCTTGCTGCCTTAGCAAGTCCATCAGCAACACCATTTTGTATGCGGGGCACACATGTCAAAGTATGATCAGAAAATAACTTCAGAATGTCCAAAACTGCATTTCGGTAAGCCCTCATGCGAGGATGCTTAGCCTGAAACTCACCTTTAACTTGCTTTATCACTAATTATGAATCACCATATACTGCAATCCTTTTCGCTTTCAGCTTCTTGAGAATCTTAAGGCCAGCAATAAGAGCCTCGTATTCCGCTTCATTATTAGAACAATCGAATGCAAGCTTGTAAGAACACACTCTCACATTGCTCGGAACTCTATCAGGAGCGGAAAATGGACTACGAATCCACACACCAATCCCAGCACCATCGCTGCCCACTGCGCCATCAAAATCCATGGTCCAAAGACCATCTTCATCGTCCTCTAAATGCTGAAACTGTACCGGCTCTGTTTTTCCTGTTTGCTGCCCATTGTCTTCAGCTGATTGCTCCATAACAGCTTGTTTTTCTCTTCTTTCTTTTTGCAAAACCTCTCTAAAATTCTCATTTATTTCTGGTATGTCTTCTGCCTGAACTAATTGAATTTCTATATCATTAAAAATATCAGCAAGCAACACAAACGACTCTAAATCAGTATGTACATAATTCACAGGATGATTGATTGGCTTCTCTTTGCTAGTTATCATGTATTTCATCTTCTGCTCTCGATATAACTTTCTCATTTGACCGAAGACTGGAATTGTAGCATAAGAGAAATCTAATTGAAGTGTACCTTTCAACTTTGCCCCCCAAGATCTTGCAAGAAGCATCCCGAAACGTGGAGGAATGTCAGCAACCACCACATCCATCAAAACATTCTTTGCTGGAATTTGATCTAAACTTACCACCAAATCTTTGATGAGTCCTATACACTTTACCCGGCTGGAATCGAATGAATACAAATCATGATACTCTCTTGTAATGTCTAGTCCCAACTTCTCCATGATTGCCTTTGGCATCAAATTGTGTGAAGCACCCGAATCGAGCATAGCATTATGCAATATATATTCATGCAACCTCAAACTGATGTAAAAAGGAGGAACATTACTGTCAGGAGACTCACCATTCAATGCAGGCCCAAAAATCAATTCCGGCTAATCATCCTCAACATTCACTATGTCAATCATTGGATCAAAGTTCAGAATTTTGGTGACTTGACTACGGTAGCTGCTGTTCTTCATAATCTCCGTCAAAGGAATGGATATTTTCAGTTTAGAAATTTCATTTTCCAAGCTAAATGCTGAAACCTTCTCGACCTCTTTAGCTGGAATTTCCTTCTTTTCAGCCTTGTCTTTCACTATGTTTGACTGATTTACCTTCTCAGCTGATGATACTTTACTTGCTGCGGGGTCCATTGTCTCTTTCCCTCTTTTCTGTGGTATTGGTGAATCTGTCTTTGGTGCTGAAGCTTCCTTTCTTTTCTGAATGGGATTTATAGGCACATCTCGATTTCTTAATGAATACTGTTTCTGCTGAGCAGTCAATGCATTCCAGTATCCTCTTTGGTATTCATCTGACTCCTCTTCTAAATCAGCATCATTCGTTAGGATAAAATCCTCATCTTTCTGAACAACTGAACTTTCACCATACTCCTCATCCTCAGTAATATAAATAGGCAAATCATCAGGAGTGAAGAAATGATTTTGCCCACCTGACACATCATCATCATCATCAGAATCATGACTCACAAAATTCTGCAAAAGAGGAGTCTTAACTTGCTGTTGGGCTGCTGGCTCTTGAGCTCTTTGTTCACGCTGCTTATTTCTGAATTGTGGCTGCTGCTGGCCACGGAAATTTGGATTTCGAAACTGTGTTTCTGCCTTGTCAAGATTTATTCTTCTTAAAGCCTTTTCCAACTCACGAGCTAAGTGCTGTTCTGATATAGATGTAGAAGGCTCTTCCTTTATTGTCACTCTTTTCTCTGCTTTCAACCGTGCTCTTTTATCATTTAGATTTGCCTCAACACTAACAGTGACCTTCTGCATATCTTCTAAAGTAGGTGGATCTCTATCATGAAGGGAATAAGCCATCTCCAGATCAAAGCCATCCGGGAATTTAAGGAGAGCAGACTTTTTGGACGGTCTCAAATCATCTGGAATAGCATTATACACTGTATTGAATCTAATGATATAATCCTGAACAGACTCACCAGGATTACGTTTGAGATTCGTATATTCTGAAGTAATCTGCAGCGGATCCTTCTTCATCTCCCATCGATCAAAAAACTGCCTCTGGAGTTCTGCCAATGTAGTGATGCTTCTTTGCGGCAAGGCTCTAAACCATTTTCTTACCTCTCCTCCAAAAGTTTGCACAAAAAGCCTCATACTCACATTCTCTTCATCAATCTCGAAACGATCAAAGAAATCTGCCATATTGTCTACATGCTGTTGTGCAGGAAGACTCTGTGGAGTGCCATCAAATGTTGGGATCTTGCTCTGATAGTCTGCGGGCATATCATTCAACTGCTGTGGTAACACAAGAGGTGCAAAATGAGCAGCCATAGCTCTTGGCGGATTGATGACAATCTGTTGTCGAGGAGACACAGGAGGAATAGGAGCAGTAGGTCTGCGAGATGTATTCAATGGAGACGGAGGAGAAATTACTATTGATTGCTGATCAGAAAGCTCAGGCTGAACCAGAACGGTAGGGATAAAGGGAGGCTCAGTAGGGATCCGTGAACTCGATGCAATTTCAGATGGTTCAAGAATTTGTGAAGCAGATTCAGTGAATTCAGGAGTATTAGTATCCACAATAGAATTTTGCAACTGTCTATCCAGGTAATGTGAAACAAATCTATATTGCAAATCTTTAGTAAACAATGGATCTGGAACTAATCTTGACAATTCAGTTTCGGAAAAATTTACAAACAAGGATGTTTCAAACCGTGCATCAAAAGGGATTTCATCAACATATATGATTTTGACAGGACAGGATGCAGATCGGGTAAGCACTCTGGAACTCCCAAAACTCAATTGGCTTTCTCTTTCAGAACTTTCTTGACTTCCTTGTTTTCTAAGGGTCCTCGGAATCAGATTTGGATTTTCGAATATTGTTGGTGGATCAGGGTCAGGATTCGCCCTAGTATTCCTTCTTGAAGCCAGTGTATTGATCTTCTCGGGATAAATTTCAAGGAACACAGTCAATTATTTTCAGCCTTTCGACTTCTAGAATCAATCATCCAAAGGGTCTAGAACGAATAAGTATACTGGGGTGATTTACAAATCGAGTGCTGCACACACAAGCTTACCGGAGATCGACTGAAGCAGCGTTTATCTACTACCGCTTATGCATAGCAAAAGCGTTTCGAAAGCTACCTGGCGTGACTTCAGACTCCGTCTAAGACTCATGAAACAAACACATCAACACGCAAACCATTGAGATCTTCCCCAGTATGGTCGCCACTATGTTAGCGCTCAAATCTACCTCAGGCTGAAATGAAGTAAAACTCAAGGCTACATCAAACCACGCTCAGCCTCGTAGCTAGCCCTACGAGGACAGGAGAGGGCTCTCTCCGTCAATCTCGAGAAAATAAGCAATAGGATGCGAGATGACTTACAATAGGAACTGATTTTCGGCTAGTAAAGAGATAGGTATGTTTGTTTTTTGGTTTTTTGGGTTTTCGCTGGAGAAATGGGAAAACAAATTTTGGGTCCGGGGATAAGGTCAGACCTTTGCAGAGTTCGAGTTGGGGCGAGGTAGGTGAATGTCTTGATGCTTTAAATTGGATATATGGATATATTGGGCGGCGAGGAGTGAAGAGGGCAAAGAAGAACTTGGATCCTCTCCAAACGGCGAAAACATATAGAACTAGCCGAATTCAAGACGGCTGCTTGTAAACGATGGATTCAGCTTGTATTTCACTCATTCAACAGTTCGAAGCATAATGAAAAGGATGGCATACATTAAACATGAAGAAACTTACGATAGAGAAACAAGAAAAAACACCATCAAGAACTGAAAGCCACAAGAATCCCAACAGGTGCTGCAAAACCTCTGATCTTTCCTTAGCCAAAATATGAAAAATATGTACAATAGTGTGCCAAAAGTTTCCCAAGAGTCCAACCTGTAGAATGTCTCAAAAATTACAATATATAGATCAATCTAACCCCTTCCCATGCCTCTAGGGGTCGAATTCCTTCTTCAGGGATCAGTTTCAACCAAATTCTAATCAAGGAGCTAAAATCTAGGCAGCTAACAACTTGCCTCTAAAAGAGTGGAAACTTGATCCATTACATGATTTTTTACTGATTTGAGAGTGAATCTTCTAGAAGAGATAAAAATAAGCCAAAGTTACATGCCAAACATGAATTTACATCATAAAAATCCAAAAATTCTATCCATAAGCAAAACTGGTCCATACTAGGCGAAAAACTAAGCTGGCAGCTGAAAATTCAGGAAAAATGTCAGGTGGGTCGCTCCTGAGCCGTGTGGGTCGCTCATGTTCCAGGCTGAATTTGAGGTACTTCCCGGCATCCAAATTGAGCTCATGATAGCTCGTTGGAAAGCCCTGGATGTCTACGTTCCAACCCAAGTGACATTTCTGAATTTGGAGCTCATGTGACCCTCCAAAACCTCATTCTCCCATAGGTACTCCCTGCTGGTGCAAAAGGTGGCAGCAAGGTGGTTTTCATGGTGTTTTTGAGCTGTTTGACCATCCAGATTTTGATGAAATGCTAAATTGACTTCAGAGGATGCATAATTGACCATGAAAAATCCAAAAATGTAAAAATCTCCTTCAGCAAGTGTCCCAAAAAAAAGTGAGCGCATGAGCGCGCGACCCACGTCACTTCCCCAAAACTTTGTTTTTTTACCCAAAAAAATTTGAAAAGCCAACAAAAATTTTCTCGGTATGGGTCGGAGCGAGTCCTCCATCATGTGTCCTGCCAGGTCAATAAACCTCGGCTTCGTCAAAGTAAGTTAGGCCTTTCACCACCCGTCTAAGTGCCTTGTGCAACCTCCTCTTCCATGATCTTCATTCTCGCACACACATACATACGAGCCCAATAATGGCCTTTCATGTGGCGAAGCATGTCTTTGTCTCGATTGACGCCATGTGCTGCTTCTCCGGATGGATATTCACACGCGTGGTACGATGTCTGCGACGGTCGGTGTCATGTCCATGGGTCTCTTTCGATTCCACTGTCTGTCCTCACGGATTTGGCGCACCTCATAAAATGTGAGCTCATCCTCAAGCTGTTTGTTGCGCTGCTCCAAATAGTTAATCACCCACTGAGCCTTCTGCAATTGGTCTTTCAGCTGGTCTTTCTCGGCCCTTTTCTCCTGGATGACTTCCCTCAGCTTCGAGCTAGGGGAGCTCGTATCAACATCAATGACTGTCAAATCTGTGTCCCGACCTCCTGATGGGCCTTCATCATGCATGGGCCTCTTGCCCCTGTCCTGTACCTGTACCTGCACTGAAGAAGAAGGCGAGACCCCTTCCACATCATGTGGAGATATTACTCGCCGTGTCGATGAAGTCGGCAAGACCCCTTTCACCTCACGTGGAGATAGTACTCGCCGTGTCGCTGCAAATAAGGCCCTGTGGCCTCGCTGATATGTCTGAACCAAAGGAGTGCTGATATGATCAACCTCAAATATTTCCGGCTGGTGTGAAGGCTCTCCTGCATCATGAACTGTCTCGAGAAGCGGTTGTGACACTCTGAAAAAGTCTCTAGAAATGAAATCCTCCCATGTGATGCCTTGCTCTGCCAACTGATGTGACACCATGATCTTGATCAAAGCGAGATGATATATACTCCTGTACTGCTGCACTGGGCTTGTCTTCTTGTGCACAAACATCACCATCCTCTCTATGTTGCGGTATATGAAATACGGAATATTCATCATACGTACCCTTGTGAAGTGCATCAACAAACGAATATGGTACTCGAAAAGACGAGCATACCTGCCCTCACAACTAAAATACTGAATGATGAGCTTCATCAGCGGTGCATACTCATCTCTCAAGAATCTGAATGGAAAAACTCTGCTCAAGTAACCCATATATCCAGTTTTAATGTATGGCTCATAGTGGAATTTCTCTAAATGCTGACGCTTGTTCCATTCCTCGCCCATGTTTGGTATGCCAGTGGCTTGAGCAATAGTCAAGGGTGACACAATGAAATCAACCCCAGCAAGACTTACCCGACCATCCCGTAAATGAAGAACAAACAGACGGGCCAATTCACGATGAGGCCGGGTTTGTGCAACCATCTCACAAAATCTGAAACATGACAAGTATCGGAAACAATCCATAGCCAATGGACATGCCTACAACCGAGCCAAAGAAGTAGGCTCCTCTCTGCGATGATTACCACTTCTGTGATCTCTGTGGGACCCCCGTGGCACATTACCTTCAGTCACCGAATCACTGCCTGACCCTAGCTCATATTCTGACTCTGTCTCCGACATGGCTCTGACCAAACTATTGGCACTATGTATACTGATATGAAAGCAGTGCAAACAAAGTTATGATGTGTGTTTCAACACCCAACAAATATCCCCACCGTCAAAACACCATAAGGAAACAAACAATGATAATATCTCTGTTTTAAGTGGATTGGAAAAGAGGCACAGTCTCTATTTTAAATTCAAGTGAAACTTGACCAAAGGGAGCAGGCAACCTTCAGAATATTGAGCAAATCTTTGTCAAAGGGAGCACAGCATCATATGAATGTGTTTGTCTATGAGCAATAACAAAAAATTTATAAGTGTCAATGGGCAGTGAAATAGAGTTATGAGAATGTTTTTATCATTGGGCAGTGAGACACAATATAACCATAGTCACCATGGAACAAAAGTCTTGAACATGGTAAAGTAATAGCAATGGTCACAATGGTATAATGGGTATGAGAATAATATGGTTTTGATAATATATGCAAGGCTGGATATATCACTGATATAAGATAGGAGACAAACTTATGCAACCATCCATATTCATTTTAAAACCCTGAAAAACGATATTGCCATGACTGTAGGGTTTAAATCCTCCATTTCAAGTGTTTGAAATCATCAATGATGCCACCAACGCATTTAAAAACATTAAGCAATTGCTAAAAACCTGTTTGAAGGCCGTTGGGGGCGATCCCAAACAAGACTGGGCGCTCAAAACGATTTTTCGGACCTCTGTTGACGTGTGGGTCGCTCGCCTCTGCGTGGGTCGCTCGGCCCAGGTGGGTCGCTCACCTTGTAATTTCACACTGCGGAAATAACCCAGGTGGGTCGCTCTGCCCAGATGGGTCGCTCGCGCCCAGGTGGGTCGCTCGAGCTCCAAGACCCTGTCAACGCAGTTTTAAAACTTGAATTCGGCCCTCCAACTCCAAATCTCGACTTGGGTGCTGTAGATTGGTGCAATGAAACTTGTTTGGCTTTTATATATGATACAAATATCTTCCTCAATCAGATTTGATTCAAATCTAACTGAAAACCCATATTACAATGTTTTTGTAATCTCACATTTGGCTTTTTAAATACAATCTTCTTTTGGCTTTTCTGAGCTCGATTTTGATGATTTTGTTGTCTTCTTGCAGGGGTATGGCTATTCAGCTAAGGAAAAGACCAGGGGTCTACTTTTGACATTTTCTTCTTGGTGGAATAAGTACAATTTATTACAAAAATAATAATGAACAATTTCTAGTTCCAAAACAGAGTTTTGGACTAGAAATGTTTTTTTTTAAAATGCTGATGATAATAAAACAAAAAATCAAAATATGCGGAACCTTCCTCACCTTGCAGGCTTTATGACTGGTATACAAATGACTCAAAAACCCTAGACACTAGGACCAAAGACACTTATTGACATTTTAATGACCAAAAATGAAATGACAATGACTTTGAGTGATTTTTTGAGGAAATTTTTTAAAATAGCACTGCAGGCGTAAACATGAGGAAACATAAGACAACAGACCCATTCGTCAGTCAATGGCATGCTGCTAGCGAAATGCAACGAAGTGGAACAAGTGAGACACCTAAAAATGAATATGCAAAAGACGAAATGATCACTAACGGAGGGCTGTAAGGGCCGACTCTAACATTGGCTCCAATGGGGATGGTGGCTCCATGGAGATGCCAAGAACGGCAGATCTCTGGGGGAGTCAGACAGTGCCTCTCATCCATTGGGCGATGGAATCATTATTTCAACTGATAAAACAAACTTTGGACAATTTTATTGACTGCAGATTTGACTAACGACGGACTGCAATTTGACCAAAACTGACATGACCCAAACTGACATGACTCTAAAACTAGAAGACGGATAAAACTTAACTTGACAATTTCAAACCAACCAACCTCTATCTCCAGAATTATAGCCTTCGCTCCGGGCCCCAGACTGAAAATGAGAGATCGGTGCACACTTGCAACGAAACAAAAGTAAAATGATATATACAATGACAATGAGATCAGCAGCAAGTACTCAGAAATAATAGCGCTTCAGCAACCGACCATTGATCGGTCCTCCAAGACAATCATCTCCATTCATTTCTTTGAGAAGAAATGCATTCTGACCTCGATACGCTGCAATCTTAAAAGGACCCTTCCACAGATTTTCAAATTTGCCGTGCTTTCCCTTATCTTCATTCCGAGCATCCCATTTCAAAACTACCTCATCCAACTGAAAATTATCTGCTTTCGCCTTTCTGTCGTAGATCTTCTTTATGCGCTCCTGCAACTTGAAAGTATTTTGAAATACCTCCTCTCGTGTCTGCTGTAAATGAATCATCTGATTAATCCTCCGCTGCATAGGATCTTCTTCACTTCCAGCCTCCTGAAGCAATTTTACCACCGGGACAGCAAGTGAAGTAGGAAAAACTGTATCCGTCCCATACACCAACTCGAAAGGAGACATGCCAATAGACTTTTTCTGACTTACCCTATCAGCCCATAATGCATTCACTAACTTCTTGTGCCAGGCCTTTTTGTTGATTTCCAGTAATTTCTTAATGATATTCACCAAGGATTTATTTGAAGATTCCGCCAAACCATTTCCTTGCGGATGGTAGGCGGTCGAATGTCCCAAGGTAATATTGTACTTAAAGCAAAAATCAACCATCCTCTTAGACTTAAAGGATGCTGCATTATCTGTGATTATTTTACTAGGACACCCAAAGCGTGACAGAATATTGTTTTCAAGAAAAGAAATAATTACCGCATCAGTGGCCTGTCGAGTGGGAATCGCCTCAATCCACTTCGTGAAGTAGTCTGTAGCTGTCAAGATCCATCTATGCTGCCCGGAAGACGTTGGGTGGATTTCCCTGATAAAATCCAATCCCCACTGCTGGAATGGTGCACTAACTTTGATTGGTTTTAGAGGCAAAGGCTGTAGTTTCTGCTTCCCTTCGAAAATTTGACACTCATGACAATTTTTAACAGCCTTGAACACATCAGAAAACAAAGAAGGCCAATAATACCCTGCCCTTAGAATTTTATTCGCCGTGGTCTTCCAAAACAAATGACCTCCACAGTCACCTTTGTGAAAATCCTCCAAAACTCTTTGAGCTTCCTCCTCTACCAAACAATTCAACAACATACCTCCAGGGTCTTTCCAATATAATGCAAAATTCAGAATGCAGAATTTAGCAGCTCTTAACTTCAATGTTCTACTCTTATTTCTAGGCATCCCGGGCGGTGTAGACAAATTCTGAAGCACGTATAAAATGTCAGCATACCAAGGGGAAGAAACAAAAATATCAGATACCTGAACTGACGTACTTTCCTCATCTTCATCGGACATGGCAGCAATCAAATTTATATCTAGAGCATGCAGATTTGTTTCAGCCATGAGCTTGGCGAGTCCTTGTCCTTTGATCAGCTTGGTCGGTTTAATCTCCACATCGTATTCTAACAACGCAGCGATCCACTTACCTCTTCTTCCTTCTGGATCTGCTTGTACCAAAACATCTTTAACTGTTGCGTTAGGAACGTATGCTGTAATGTGGGAATGCAATATGTACACACGGAAATCCTTCAAGGCCTTTACAAGCGCAAGTGCTTGTTTCTCAATGATATTATACTTCAACGCTCCATCTCTTATGATCCGACTGAAGAAAGCAATGGGCTTCTCAACTCCGTCCCTTTTTTGCATCAAAACAGCTGCCAATGTGTGCTCAGAAGCAAAAGAAAATAAAATGAAGTCTTGTGTGTAATCTGGGCTGATTAAAATAGGGGCTGAGGAAAGAGCTATCTTTACCAAATTGAATGACTTTACCGCCTCTTCTGTCCACCTTACCTGACTGTCCTTTTTCAGCATGTTCGTAATTTCTCTAAGGTGTTCTGCAAGATTTGGAATGAAACGACGCAGAAAATTCATTTTACCATTAAATGACTGTATTTCTTTCTTGTTCCGGGGCTGCTCAATCTGCTGTATGGCTTCAACACGTGCAGGATCAACTCGAATGCCATCTTTTGATATGATGTGGCCAAGGAGCTTTCCTTCATCCATGGCGAAAAGGCTCTTTTTCGGATTCAGCGAAATGCCATATTTTCTGCACTTCTGGAAAACAATTTTCAAATGATATAAATGTTCCTCATCAGAATTGGAAAACACGGTTAGATCATCAAGGTAAACAACCAAAAACACATCTTTCTCATTGGCAAAAGCCATGTCCATTGCACGCTGAAAGGTAGCGCCTGCATTCTTTAAACCAAACGACATCTTTGCATAATGAAATGTTCCCCAAGGAGTGGTGAACGCAGTCTTGTCACGATCATCTTCCTGCACTAAAATATGATTATAACCTGAGTATCCGTCGAGTAGTGACATCCTTGATGCTCCAACTACTCGCTGCAATATATGGTCCATTTTTGGCAGCGGATAATTGTCTTTTAATGATACCTTATTCAGATTTCTGAAGTCAATACATAAACGGATCTCACCTGTCTTCTTTCTCACAGGCACCAAGTTTGATATCCAATCTGAAAAACGAATAGGTACAATGATTCCTGACTTATACAACCTATTTACCTCTTTTTCGATTGATGGTAGCAGCTTTGGATTGATCCTCCTCAACTTTTGACGAAAAGGCTTCTGATTTGGTTTGATGGGAATAGTATGCTGAATGATGTTGGTATCATATGTTTTAAGATCTGAATAATCCCACGCAAACGCATCAGAAAATGAAGACAACAATTTCACATATTCTGCTCTTACCTTTGGTGACAATGATTTTGACAATTTTACCATCTTGGGATTCTCAGCTGTCCCAATATTTACCTCTTCGACACCTTTTTCTGTTGGCCTCAATGTAGGTTTGCGGGCTACATCATCTTGATCAAACAACTCTTCCAAAGGAATCAATCCCTTAGGAATGATGTTATCCTTCAGTTGCAGCACATCCATTTGGTTTATCTGTATGTCATCACTACCATCATCAAATTCTGTATCTATGGAGGTATCCTTAAACTTACCCTTATTCTGCAGAAATTCACTAATCTCCTCATCATCCTCAAAGACTTGCCAACATCGCTGATTGTCTGGAACGGTGGGCCGGTGTTTCACATGTATCTCAAACTTGTTGTTGGAATTCATTGGAATCTTAAGATTGCTTGCTGCCTTAGCAAGTCCATCAGCAACACCATTTTGTATGCGGGGCACACATGTCAAAGTATGATCAGAAAATAACTTCAGAATGTCCAAAACTGCATTTAGGTAAGCCCTCATGCGAGGATGCTTAGCCTGAAACTCACCTTTAACTTGCTTTATCACTAACTCTGAATCACCATATACTGCAATCCTTTTCGCTTTCAGCTTCTTAAGAATCTTAAGGCCAGCAATAAGAGCCTCGTATTCCGCTTCATTATTAGAACAGTCAAATGCAAGCTTGTAAGAACACACTCTCACATTTCTCGGAACTCTATCAGGAGCGGAAAATGGACTACGAATCCACACACCAATCCCAGCACCATCGCTGCCCACTGCGCCATCAAAATCCATGGTCCAAAGACCATCTTCATCGTCTTCTAAATGCTGAAACTGTACCGGCTCTGTTTTTCCTGTTTGCTGCCCATTGTCTTCAGCTGATTGCTCCATAACAGCTTGTTTTTCTCTTCTTTCTTTTTGCAAAACTTCTCTAAAATTTTCAGTGATTTCTGGTATATCTTCTGCCTGAACTAATTGACTTTCTATATCATTAAAACTATCAGCAAGCAACACAAATGACTCTAAGTTGGTATGTACATAATTTACAGGATGATTGATTGGCTTCTCTTTGCTAGTTATCATGTATTTCATCTTCTGCTCTCGATATAACTTTCTCATTTGACCGAAGACTGGAATTGTAGCATAAGAGAAATCTAACTGAAGTGTACCTTTCAACTTTGCCCCACAAGATCTTTCAAGGAGCATCCCGAACCGTGGAGGAATGTCGGCAACCACTACATCCATCAAAACATTCTTTGCTGGGATTTGATCTAAACTTACCACCAAATCTTTGATGAGTCCTATACACTTTACCCGGCTGGAATCAAATGAATACAAATCATGATACTCTCTTGTAATGTCTAATCCCAACTTTTCCATGATCGCCTTTGGCATCAAATTGTGCGAAGCACCCGAATCAAGCATAGCATTGTGCAATATATATTCATGCAACCTCAAACTGATATAAAAAGGAGGAACATTACTGTCAGGAGACTCACCATTCAATGCAGGCCCAAAAATCAATTCCGGCTGATCATCCTCAACATTTACTGTGTCAATCATTGGATCAAAGTTCAGAATTTTGGAGACTTGACTACGGTAGCTGCTGTTCTTCATAATTTCTGTCAAAGGAATAGATATTTTCAGTTTGGAAATCTCATTTTCCAAACTAAATGCTGAAACTTTCTCAACCTCTCTGACTGGAACTTCCTTCTTTTCAGCCTTGTCTTTCACTATGTTTGACTGATTTATCTTCTCAGCTGATGGCACTTTACTTGCTGCGGGGTCAATTGTTTCTTTTCCTCTCTTTTGTGGTATCGGTGAATCTGTCTTCGGTGCTGAAGCTTCTTTTCTTTTCTGAATGGGATTTATGGGCACATCTCGATTTCTCAATGAATATTGTTTCTGCTGAGCAGTCAATGCATTCATATATCCTCTTTGGTATTCATCTGACTCTTCCTCTAAATCAGCATCATTTGTTAGGATGAAATCCTCATCTTTCTGAACAACTAAACTTTCTCCATACTCCTCATCCTCAGTGATATAGATAGGCAAATCATCGGGAGTGAAGAAATGATTTTGCTCACCTGACACATCATCATCATCATCGGAATCATGACTCACAAAATTCTGCAAAAGAGGGGTCTTAATCTGCTGTTGGGCTGCTGGATCTTGAGCTCTTTGTTCACGCTGCTTAATTCTGAATTGTGGCTGCTGCTGGCCACGGAAATTTGGATTTCGAAACTGTGTTTCTGATTTGTCGAGATTCATTCTTTTTAAAACCTTTTCCAACTCACGAGCCAAGTGCTGTTCTTATATAGATGTGGACGGCTCTTCCTTTATTGTCACTCTTTTCTCCGCTTTCAACCGTGCTCATTTATCATTCAGATTTGCCTCAACACTAACAGCGACCTTCTGCATATCTTCTAAAGTAGGTGGATCTCTATCACGAAGGGAATAAGCCATCTCCGGATCAAAGCCATCCGGGAATTTAAGGAGAGCAGACTTTTTAGACGGTCTCAAGTCATCTGGAATAGCATTATACACTGTATGGAATCTAATGATATAATCCTGAACAGACTCACCAGGATTACGTTTGAGGTTTGTATATTCTGAAGTAATCTGCAACGGATCCTTTTTCATCTCCCATCGATCTAAAAACTGCCTCTGAAGTTCTGCCAATGTATCGATGCTTCTTTGCGGCAAGGCTCTAAACCATTTCCTTACCTCTCCTCCAAAAGTTTGCACAAAAAGCCTCATAGTCACATTTTCTTCATCAATCTCGAAACGATCAAAGAAATCTGCCATATTGTCTACATGATGTTGTGCAGGAAGACTCTGTGGAGTGCCATCAAATGTCGGGATCTTGCTCTGATAGTCTGCGGGCATATCATTCAACTGCTGGGGTAAAACAAGAGGTGCAAAACGAGCAGCCATAGCTCTTGGTGGATTGAAAACAATCTGTTGTCGAGGAGATACAGGAGGAGTAGGAGTAGTAGGTCTACGAGATGTATTCAATGGAAATGGAGAAATTACTATTGATTGTTGATCAGAAAACTCAGGCTGAACCGGAATGGTAGGGATAAAAGGAGGTTCAGTAGGGATCCGTGAACTTGATGCAATTTCAGATGGGTCAAGAACTTGTGAAGCAGATTCAGTAAATTCAAAAGTGTTAGTATCCTCAATAGAACTTTGCAGCTGTCTATCCAGGTACTGTGAAAAAAATCTATATTGCAAATCTTCAGTAAACAATGGATCTGGGACTAATCTTGGCAATTCAGTTTCGGAAAAATTCACAAACAAGGATGTTTCAAACCGTGCATCAAAAGGGATTTCATCAACATATATGATTTTGACAGGACAGGATGCAGATCGGGTAAGCACTCTGGAACTCTCAAAACTCAATTGGCTTTCTCTTTCAGAACTCTCTTGACTGCCTTGTTTTCTAAGGGTCCTTGGAATCAGATTTGGATTTTCGAATATTGTTGGTGGATCAGGGTCAGGATTCGCCCTAGTATTTCTTCTTGAAGCCAGTGTATTGATCTTCTCGGAAAACAAAGGTTACAAGGAACACAATCAATTACTTTCAGCCTTTCGACTTCTAGACTCAATCATCCAAAAGGTCTAGAACGAATAAGTACACTGGGGTGATTTACAAATCAAGTACTGAACACACAAGCTTACCGGAGATCGACTGAAGCAGCGTTTATCTACTTCCGCTTATGCATAACAAAAGCGTTTCGAAAGCTACCTGGCGTGACTTCAGACTCCGTCTAAGACTCATGGAACAAACACATCAACAAGCAAACCATTGAGATCTTCCCCAGTATGGTCACCACTATGTTAGCACTCAAATCTACCTCAGGCTGAAATGAAGTAAAACTCAAGGCTACATCAAACCACGCTCAGCCTCGTAGCTAGCCCTACGAGGACAGGAGAGGGCTCTCTCCGTCAATCTCGAGAAAATAAGAAATAGGATGCGAGATGACTTACAATAAGAACTGATTTTAGGCTAGTAAAGAGATAGGTATGTTTGTTTTTTGATTTTTTGGGTTTTCGCTGGAGTAATGGGAAAACAAATTTTGGGTCCGGGGATAAGGTCAGACCTTTGCAGAGTTCAAGCTGGGGCGAGGTAGGTGATGATCTTGATGCTTTGAATTGGATATATGGATAGATTAGACTGACGAGGAGCTGAAGAGGGCAAAGAAGAACTTGGATCCTCTCCAAACAGCTGAAAACATATAGAACTAACTGAATTCAAAGGCCAAGCACTGTAAACAATGGATTCAACCTTAATCACTCATTCAACTTAGTTCGGAAGCATAATGAAAGGATGGCATACATTAAACATGAAGAAACTTACAGTAAACAAAGAAGAAACACCATCAAGAACAGAACACCACAAGGATCCCAACAAGTGCCGCAAAACCCCTGATCTTTCCTTAGCCAAAATATGAAAAGTATGTACAATGATATCAAAGTATCCCAAGAGTCCAACCTCTCCAACCTCTGAAAATGATTGAGAAATTACAATATATAGATCACTCTAACACCTTTCCCCACCTCTAGGGGTCGAATTCCCTCTTCAGAGATCAGTTTCAACCAATTCTAATCATGGAACTACAATCTAGGCAGCTAACAACTTGCCTCTAAAAGAGTGGAAACTGATCCATTACATGATTTTTTACCCCTTTGAGAGTGAATCTTCTAGAAAAGATAAAAATAAGCCAAAGTTACATGTCAAACATGAATTTACATCATAAAAACCCAAAAATTCTATCCACAAGCAAAACTGGTCCATACTAGGCGAAAAACTGAGCTGGCAGCTGAAAATTCAGGAAAAATTTCAAGTGGGTCGCTCCTGAGCCGTGTGGGTCGCTCATGTTCCAGGCTGAATTTGAGGTACTTCCCAGCATCCAAATTGAGCTCATGATAGCTCGTTGGAAAGCACTGGATGTCTACTTTCCAACCCAAGTGGAATTTCGGAATTTGGAGCTCATTTGACCCTCCAAAACCTCATTCTCCCAGAGGTACTCCCTGCTGGTGCAAAAGGTGGCAGCAAGGTGGTTTTCATGGTGTTTTTGAGATTTTTGACCATCCAGATTTTGATGAAATGCTAAGTTGACTTCTGAGGATGCATAAATCACCATGAAAAATCCGAAAATGTAAAAATTTCCTCCAGCAAGTGTCCCAAAAAAAAGTGAGCGCATGAGCGCGCGACCCGCTTAACTGCAAAACCTGTTTTTTGACCCAAAAATTTGAAAATGACAAAATTTTCTCCGAATTTGCCCAAATTCGGAGCGGAGGTCCTCCATCATGTGTCCTACCCAGTCAATGAAGCCTCGGCCAAAATCCGAAGTGGATTAGGCCTTTTCCGCCGTCTAAGTGCCTTGTGCAACCTCCTCTTCATGATCTTCATTCTCGCTTTGCAGACATGCATGCGAGCCCAATAATGGCCTTTCATGTGGCGAAGCATGTCTTTGTCTCGATTGGCCTTCGCCAACAACTTCTCCAGATGGATATTCACACGCGTGAGTACAGTATCTCTGTCAGTCGGTGTCATGTCACCGGGTCTCTTTCGATTCCACTGTCTGTCCTCACGGATTTGGCGCACCTCATAAAATGTGAGCTCATCCTCGAGCTGTTTGTTGCGCTGCTCCAAATAATTAATCACCCACTGAGCCTTCTGCAATTGGTCTTTCAGCTGGTCATTCTCGGCCCTTTGCTCCTGGATGACTTCCCTCAGCTTCGAGCTGGGAGAGCCCGCATCAACATCAATGACTGTCAAATCTATATCCCGGCCTCCTGATGGGCCCTCATCATGCATGGGCCTCTTGCCCCTGTCTTGTACCTGTACCTGTACTGAAGTAGAAGGCGAGACCCCTTCCACATCATGTGGAGATAATACTCGCCGTGTCGATGAAGTCGGCAAGACCCCTTCCACCTCACGTGGAGATAATACTCGTCGTGTCGCTGCAAATAAGGCCCTGTGGCCTCGCTGATATGTCTGAACCAAAGGAGTGCTGATATGCTCAACCTCAAATATGTTCGGCTGGTGTGAAGGCTCTCCTGCATCATGAACTGTCTCGAGAAGCGGTTGTGGCACTCTGAAAAAGTCTCTAGAAATGAAATCCTCCCATGTGATGCCCTGCTCTGCCAACTGATGTGACACCATGATCTTGATCAAAGAGAAATGATATATACTCCTGTACTGCTGCACTGGGCTCGTCTTCTTCTGCACAAACATCACCATCCTCTCTATGTTGCGGTATATGAAATACGGGATATTCATCATACGTACCCTTGTGAAGTGCATCAACAAACGAATATGGTACGCGAAAAGACAAGCATACCTGCCCTCACAACTAAAATACTGAATGATGAGCTTCATCAGCGGTGCATACTCATCTCTCAAGAATCTGAATGGAAAAACTCTGCTCAAGTAACCCATATATCCAGTTTTAATATATGGCTCATAGTGGAATTTCTCTAAATGCTGACCCTTGTTCCATTCCTCGCCCATGTTCGGTATACCAGTGGCTTGAGCAATAGTCAAGGGTGACACAATGAAATCAACCCCAGCAAGACTTACCCGACCATCCCGTAAATGAAGAACAAACAGACGGGCCAATTCACGATGAGGCCGGGTTTGTGCAACCATCTCACAAAATCTGAAACATGACAAGTATCGAAAACAATCCATAGCTAATGGACATGCCTGCAACCGAGCCAAAGAAGTAGGCTCCTCTCTGCGATGATTACCACTTCTGTGATCTCTGTGAGACCCCCGTGGCACATTACCTTCGATTAGAATCAACTGCTGACCACAATCCCCAAATGGAAGCTGCGTAAAATGGTTTTGCGACATTATTGGCCATATCAGTAAACGGTGAAAACAAAGAGATTGCATGATGTGTGTTTCAACACCCAACAAATATTCCCACAATCAAACACCATAAGAAACAAACCATGATAATATCTAGGTTTTAAATGGATTGGAAAAGAGCCAGATCTCTTGTTTTAAATGCAAGTGAAATTTTGACCAAGGGAGGCGAGCTGACCTTGAGAATATTGAACAAGTCTTGTCAAAGGGAGCATGGCATCATATGAATGTTTTTGTCTATGAGTAATAACAACGAAAGTTATTAAGTGTCAATGGGCAATAGAGAAACGAGTTGTAAGAGTGTTTTTAACATTAAGGCGTTAGAGACACAATACAACCTGGTCACCATGGAGCAGTCTTGAACATGGTAAAGTAATAGCAATGGCCACAATGGTATAATGGGCATGAGAATAATATGGTTTTGATAATATATGCAAGGCTGGATATATCACTGACATAAAATAAGAGACAAACTCATGCAACCATCCATATTCATTTTAAAACCCTGAAAAACGATATTTCCATGACTGTGGGGTTTAAATCCTCCATTTGAAACATTTGAAACCATCAATGATGCCACCAACGCATTTAAAAACATCAAGCAATTGCAAAAAACCTTTTTGAAGGCCGATGGGGGCGATCTCAAACAAGACTGGGCGCTCAAAACGAAATTTCGAACCTCTGTTGATGCATGGGTCGCTCACCTCTGCGTGGGTCGCTCACCTTGTAAGCTCACCTTTGCGAAAATCACCCAAGTGGGTCGCTCTGCCCAGGTGGGTCGCTCGTGCCCAAGTGGGTCGCTCGAGCTCCAAAACCCTGTCAACGATGTTTCAAAACTTGAATTCGGCCCTCCAACTCCAAAACTCGATTTGTATGTTGTAGATTGGTGAAAATGAAATTTTGTTTGGCTTTTATATATGATGCAAATATCTTCCACAATCAGATTTGATTCAAATCTAATTAATAACCCATATTACAATGTTTTTGTAATTTCACATTTGGCTTTTTAATACAATCTCCTTTTGGCTTTTCTGAGCTCAGATTTGATGATTTTGTTGTCTTCTTGCAGGGGTATGGCTATTTAGCTAAGGAAAGGACCAGAGGTCTGCTTTGACATTTTTCTTGGTGGAATAAGCACAATTTATTACAAAAATAATAATGAACAATTTCTAGTTTCCAAAAGCAATGAGTTTTGGACTAGAAATGTTCTCAATGCGATGATAATAAAACAACAAAAATCACGAACATACGGAACCTTCCTCACCTTGCGAGGCTTTATGGCATTGGTATACAAAATACTCAAAAACCCTAGACACTAGGACCAAAGACACTTATTGACATTTTAATGACCATATATGAAACGACAATGACTTCGAGTGATTTTTTGAGGAAATTTTTTAAAATAGCACTGCAGGTGTGAGTATGAGGAAACATAAGACAACAGACCCCTTCGTCAGTCCATGGCATGCTCCTAGCAAAATGCAACGAAGTGGAACAAGTGAGACACCTAAAAATGAATATGCAAAGACGAAATGATCACTGACGGAGGGGCACATGGGGGCGGAGGCTCTAACGAGGAGGTTGAGGTGGGTTCTTGGGGAAATTTCTACAGCCCATTTTCTGAATTGGTTTGCACAGGAGGGAGGTTTACTTCCATTGGAGAATCAGTTTGGAGAATTCTTGGGATGATATCAGATCTTTGGCAGTAGGCCAACACTTTACCATCACTTACAGTGTTATTCCACTTAGGAATTGCGTTATTTCTGCAAGGCAGTTTTAGCAGTGACTCTTGTGGTTCTTTCAGGGAGTTTTCCTGTGATTAGAGGATGGATTCTTCCATGGGAGAAGAACCTTGTTCAGATATAGATTAGATATTCATTATTACAACCTTTTACACTCATGTGCTTCAGTTTCAGTGATTATTCAATCATACTGCTGAAAATCACCATTTGTATTCAGAATGTTTGACAAGAAACCCTTGCCGGGTTCTCTTGTATTTTGTATAAAGGAGACTAGATATCATTCTTATGATAATATTGTCTAATATAATTCTATATATATTTGTCTCTACCATTTATATGTATAAACCCTCTCTTATACTGCGTAATCACTTTTATACAAAATTCCTTGTGTTGCAGTGTTTGGAGTTTTAGCTCTTTTTGGAAATCCTAAGTGTGGGAGATCAGTTTAACCCACCTAGTTTGATTTGTTTCATCTCTATTCTTGGATTTAGGTTTTATATTGACTGATATACAAGATCCAAGAGTTAATTTCGTTATTTTATAGCATAATTCACTGGAAATGCATTTTTAGTGCATGCTTGCTGAGCTGTCCCAATTTTGGGATATTACATACTTCCCTGCCAAGATGGGTAAGGAAATTTCATTCCCTAATCATTCAGTGAAATAAAATATATCTCCCGCTATATTAAAATTTGTAGGGATAGCCATAAGGGCCATCGACGACACTGTTACACAAGAACCAACATCGTCTGGGGAACAAGTTGGGCCATCTAAAGAATTGATAGTCGACGATGCTACACAAGAACTAACGTCAACCAAAGAGAAAGTCGAAGAATTTATGGTTGATGTTATCCCAACAGGAAATTGAGAGAAAATATTGCAGTTGGTTCTAGCCTGCAAGATCCAGAACCAAACCTTGAGCCAAGTTTAGGGGCAGATCATAAAATGGAGCAAAAGCAGGGAAAGGATGTTGAAATTGTCATTCTGTAGGAGCCACTCAGGGAAATTATGGATATTCCAGGGCCTGTGGAATAAAATTTTGGGGTTGCTCCCTAGTATTTGGAGAAAATATAAGAGATTAGGGTCAAGCAGGAACCAGTTGATGAATTTACTGATGTTAATCCACCAAATGCAACATCAACCGTAAAACCAATGGATGAGGTCCATAATTCATTGAAATATGTGTAAGAATAAAGGCTCCCATCTAGGATAGGTACCGATCATAGTTTAAAGTGAATAGGCAATTCAAAAATGGAAATAATCAAGTTAAGTAAGCAAGTGTTGTGCTTACAGAGACGAGTAAGGATGCATAAAAGGGTTTTTGATCAAGCTGCCATGAACTCTGCATTCGAAACCACTTCAACAAAAATGCATACTGAAGACAAGTTGATGATTTTAGCAGCCGCACAGAACGAGTCATTTTTTCATTTGTTTGAGTCACGTGAATTGTTTTTAACCACTGAAATTCAGAAATGGTAGAATATGGTGATTCGTTTTCAGTAGGGGTTTTTTCCCCTAGAAAAACCACCGAGAAAAAATTAAAGGAATTCGATAACAGGTTTAAAAAGAAGTAGCTGAATACAAGACCTAGATATAAAAAGAAAAGAAAAAATGAGAGAAAAAATGAGAAAGGATTGAAGAATTGGAAGGACAAGTGCATTTGTTGAAGGCCGATGAAGATGAAATGTTTGACTTGGCACAGCAGGTAATCGCATGTCGACCCCACGCCAATAGTTACACTATGTTCCTCCATGAATGATACATGTTCTTCTATTTGGAGATTATCCTTCAGGAAATAAGTCATGACATATAAGACCCTATACAGTTTCTTCAAATTCTGAGAACCCACAATGCACTGAACCAACACCTAATGTGCGAGGCATACATGCATGATTACTTGTTGAAGGATGACTATAAATTTAATCCAGTACCATATGTGGCGGATGTTCAGTTGAGATCTTTCACTTCTTTCACAATTAACTAGGTTAAGTGGAAGGAAGCCTTCGACACGTTCGAAGAAAATAAGGTGAACATACCACTTAAGCTTAAAAAGGAGCATTTCTAGGCTAAGGATATATTCAACAAACACAATACATTTGTGAATATTAAAGGATGGAATAATCATATGACAACACAGAGGTGGTGTGCTGACATATGTACAAGAAAAAATGTTTCCTATGAGGAAGTGGCTCGAGACGACTATTTGAAACGTTGGTTGTTGTTATCTCCAGCAGTGCAAATATGTGAATTGTTTGGGGCCCCTAATTTTGTCAGGGATTTGGAAAGAATACCACAGTACATTGCATGTATGCATCACTGTGGGACCCAATGGATAGATTTGAGATTCTAGTTTCCTATTATTTGGTTTCCAGCTGAGCAACACATACAAGCTTGTGTGGTCTAGGATGAATGGTGGAAGGAAGTTCTTAAAATAGTTGGGTTTAAGCTTCCTCGAATAGATATGGCTTCAAAGTATGATATTTCACATCTTCACGCTAATTATAGTAGTTCCAACCTAGATCTATGCAGGAGACGAGTTGCATGAGGACATACAGAAAGACTAGTTGGGGGGAGATGTTGGTTGCTAAAATTTCCTACTCTTTACACACCCTTTTATTATTATTTTTGTACTTATCCTATGTCCTTGATGGGTTAATTCACATTCTAAAATGAAAAGGTATATCTATTGTCATGTATTTTTGAATTATTAGTCAATGAATCATATTTGTAGGGGAATTACCTAAAGAGGTTTTCTAACTTAAGTGATTTTGCATATTCGAAGGAATGATGGTCAAAGATTACAATTCATCAGATAATATTGAGCTCGTAGCGCTATCTTTGGATATAAACTGCAACGATGGTTTAACTTCTTGATTGATGCAACCACTATTTCTGTATTATGTTTTATACTATGGATAATTGTGTATGGATAATTTCCCTAATTTCAGGATTTATCAGTCCTCACTGAATTGTATAATTAATGTTACGAGGGTTGGAAAACCAGGCCCGCAAGAGAGATATGAGACTTCTGAGTTTATGACAAAAAAATTTTGTAATTCCTTTTTTATTAATGCGATTTCCGATTTTCTGAGTATTTTATATTTTTGATCTCACCACAACCTTGATCAGGGAGTTGGGCCCACACTCCTAACCAGGTGCTGCTGGATTAGTTGTGTGTGAAGTTCATTTTTTTTATGTGATTTTTATTGCTGTAACGATTTTTTGATGTGTTGATGTGAGTCATGTCTTGCTGATATTTTAATTATTGTTACAACCATTTCTTGTTGCTACACATTGTTATGCTATGATTGAATGTTCAATATTGGGTAGGGAAACTGTGGCATGCATATATTATGCATGATTGCCTTGAAATAACTAGTTGGACCCTAGATTGACAATTAATGTGGAATAGGTTGAATTGTACGATTCATATATGAACACTAAAATTTGACATCATCATATTGAATCCTATTGTTTCTTGTAAATTTTGTTTTGGTTGTAAATTTTTCTTAGGAGTCCCATTTTAGACGTCAAAAGTTCTCTAATGTTTCTTGGCCTTAAACGGTGCATTGCATAGTCTTTATCCCCAATTTCATCCCTTGATCTCCTTAACTGCGTAATTACGAAATGGCCCAACCTCCCTTGTCTCCCAAAACTATGTTGTATGTTCATTGAGTGCACATCCTCTTAGCCTATATCATTGGCCTCCATAACTAAGTAGTTTTCTCCCTCAACCCAGCTTGAGCTGTGCATTATGCAGTTTCAAGGCTCAAGGATCCCCCTTGCATGCTTGAATTGTGAAACTATGCAGTCACTAGGCCCCTTTCCCAGCTCTCCATCTGGTTCCGACTCATTCAAAGGATCAAAATGCACAATCTTAGACTAGGGATTTTTTCAGGTTGATGTTGTCTCGTCATGAGTGAATTGCAGGAATAGGTACCCTATCATTCCATGGAAATATGATGAATAAGGATATTAAGGAGGGAATCATGTTGGAAGACATTCTCGTAGTTGAGTATGCAAGTCGATTAATCAAGAGAAATAAAAGGGACACTAGCTTGCGATCAATATTCAAAACTTGAGATAGTTGAATATTCCTTATCACCAAGCCATTCGAGGGTGAAAATAAAATCATCCTCAAGAAGACTCTTAGCACTTAGCAGCAATAGTGGCTTGACATTTGCACATCATGAAGTCATTCATGCCAACAATGTCATGTCATGTCATGTCATGATTGGTCACATGCCACACCATTGTGGTTAAGGATGTATGTACCTCATGTTTGTTTTCACATGTGCTAAGGTAGTTGAACTATTTTGGTTATTTTAGTACATATTTGATTGAGAATGTGTTGTAATGGTTATTATTGATATCCCATCCTTGTGGACTATTCCACATGAGATTAGACATATATTTTTCATCTATTAGTTTTAATGACTGTTACATCCCTTATGGACTATTCCGCTCGATGTTCGATGAATCCTTCTTGTTCACATGTGTGTATTCTTGGGTGGTACTATTACCTCTCTCTTAGAGGCTCACTTCTCTCACTCCCTCTGCAATAGAATAAATTTGACACATATGCAATTGAACACTCACTAGGCACACCTTCTTTCTTTTCAAAAGCATAATTGCATTCCTCTCACTTGTTGATAGTTAGAGCCAAGGAAAATCTTTAATAATTTGGCAACTGGACCATATACCAGATGGGAATACCACACCAAACGATGTGAGGTATAATTGGGACTTCATATCAGGGAGATCCCCTAAATGTTGGAGGGTCTAGCACCATCAAAATTTCTAGCACTAGAAGGAGGGAAACTAGTCTTTTATGGTTGATAACCCCACCAAACCCAAAATCACATCTTTCGGTCAAGGAGGTAACATTCAAAAAACCTACCCTAATCATGCTCTTGAAGTTTGTGACCCTTCTCAACCTGAGCTTGTACAAACTTGTGAATATCTTATGATCAAATTCGGGTGATCTGTCCTTTAACCCATTAGTTTGAAAAATATATTAGATTGATTCAGGTAGTACAAAAACTTCCATATTTTCGAAAAATAACCCCACCTCCCATACCACGATAATGGTATATATGATTGAAGATTTTGTTTTCACCACCCTTGCAGAATTAGTAGATTTTTTCGAGAAGGCATAAAATTCAGAGCAACCTCCACTATATAATGGTGGTGTCAAAGAGAACGTTGTACTCTTAGACGATATTTTCCGTGGGTTAGGAAGTGAAGAGGAAGAAGAGCCATCAAATTTCGATAAGGAGGAGGAGGATGAAGATGAAGGCATGGCAGACCAAGATATGGTTTGGATGTATCAGGGTCCACTTGCACTTCCGGGTGTTTTACACAAGATGCCAAGGCATATGGAAATTATCTTAACGAAGTACGACCCTGAAAAAGCATTAAGAGCGAAGGACCATTTAGATAAATTCTACCTACATCTGCAAAAGATGTAGTTACACTATGATTATGTTGCATGTAGATTTTTTCTTAGTGCACCTTAGATGGAAGAAAATTTTTATGGTATCATATTCTTCCTTCGAATTCCATCCAGAACTTGAGGGGGTTTAAGAATATTTTTCTTGAAAAGTTTTCCGATGACAAGTCCCTTTCCATGTTGTTGAAAGAATTGGGTAATCTCAAGATGGAGCACAAAGAGAAAGTGAAATATCTCAATCACGGGTTTAACTGCATTTTGAATAAATTCCCAGAAAACATGAAACCTAATAAATCGATCACCATTGATTATTACAATTCTTCCTTGCTAACGAGGATTTTACAGTTTGTAAAGAAAACTGTGAAATAAACACTTACTGAAAACTATGAAGAGGCGATCACAATTGAAAAGGATTTGTGCACGATTGGGGTCATTGTAGATGAAGAAATAGAAAAATAATCCAAAGACATGAGTAAAAGGTCTCAACCCTCCATAATAAATGCCAAAGAGAAATAAAATTTCAACCTTGAAAGCTTGACTGACACTATCAAGACTCTGTCAAATGAGTTGGCAAAGCTAAAACAAAGGTCAAGCAAGACCACCACGAGCAACAAGCCTCCCAGGTTCAAACGTTTCAGAAGGATTATCAATTCTGGCAGTAAAGTAACCAACCAGCCAAGTCTGCGCAAAGATTGAACGGTGTTGAACATTGAGAGTATGGGCATGGATAAATATTTTTCATATCATCAATAATATCATTCCGAAAAAACATACCCCCAATGGAACCACACCATGAACGTTCTTGCTACACACCTCATTGATACAATACTTTGTTACAAGAATACTGAGCTTGCAGAAGAAAAGGAAGAAATTGTTGCTACTGAGGAAACTCCTACTGTGGGACATGTAGTGAACGCATTCAGTTGGGTACTTGTCGCTGAAAATAACATTGTCTAGAAACAACCTTTGATTGATGGCTTGGCCCAGAAGCAGGATAATTGGTATAGTTTGAGAAGCAAATGGCCATCCATTAAACTAGAGTTGGCGAAGCAGAAATTCAAGGAACATTTGTTGAGAAAGATCAGTCCACTTATCATCTTAGCACATAACACTTAGAGCAAGTCTCAGAATTCAATCGCAAAAAAAATTACTTTCACAATTAGTAAGAGTAATACCATCAATATGAAAGTCACAAATCAAGTTACACCCCCAGACACTTCAGAAATATCCCACACTTTGGATTACAACATAGTTGAAGAAATGAAGAAGGTTCACGCTAATATCTCAATGTTTGAACTAACAAATATCATGAGTGAGCGATACATGCTCCTATGCTCACTTAGACAATCCACCTCAAGTAATTCTTCTTCTTAATGCAAGGGATCTAGTATGTCCTTTGGTTCCCTCGAATCTGTGCTTAATAATTTAAAAATTGATGCAAATACACTTTTCCCTCCATTTTTGTTAAACTTCGAAATTTTCAATTGTAATGTACACAATTGCTTAGTTGATTATGATGCATAAGTAAATGTAATGTAATTATATGTTGCAAGTAAAATAAACACAAAATGGGATAAAGAAAACACACAAATTATTCAGTTGGACAGGACTCTTGTCCATGCAATTGGTGAACTCAGGAATGTGCTTATCTATTTATCATCGGACGAACGAGTTAAGAAATGTATAAACATAGTAATTGTGTACATTCCAGAAGAATATGGGGTATTGTTAAGTAGATACTAGTTCAACAAGCTACAAGGGTACTTTTTTGCAGACTGGTCACATCTATGGCTTCCACACAAGGACATAAATAATTAAATCTGAGTGAACTCAGAGTAATATATGAAAAACACAGACACTGCCTTGAATGGAAATAATGATCCATTGGCTTTATTAGGTCTTATATTTGGAAATTTATTTTTAGAAATGGAACTAGGGTTTTATCTTGCACATCCATCACTAGTACCACCAGAAACACCGTTGGATCTCCTTCCTAGAGGAACTAGTGAAAATGATGTTTATATAGGTAGTAGTAATAATAATAATAGTATCAGTGTAGTGTATAGTCCTTATACATATAATATGTGGAAATTGTAATTTGATGGTTCCAAAACACAAGAGGGATATGGATATGATTGTGTTTTAATGGACTCGGGACAGATAAAATATATGACCTCTAGCTGCTTGGAATTCAAGTGCACAAACAACTCTGCATAATATGAAGCACTCATATTGCGGTTGAAAATAGCCATCAATCTCAATGTTGTCATTCTCAAAGCAATAGGTGACTCATAAATCGTTGTGTGAGAGGGATGTGATACCGTACATTGTGTATCACCTCATCTCAAAATTTACCAACAAGAGGTATGGCATTTGATTTCAAATTTCCAAGCGTTTAATATTATCTTTGTTCTTCGAATATGCAATGCAGCTGTGGATGCATTGGAAAATGTTGCTACTATCTTATCATCGCTTAGGGATAGTTTTTCAATAGAAATGATTTATAATCCATACATCCGTGATAATATTACTAATTTACACTTTTTGAATGATGACCAGAAGATACTGCACTTTATGGCGAAAACTAATGCATTCAAAGATGCAACTACTGATGAAGACGGGAATGAGAAGGCATTGTAGGATGCATATAGTACAAGAAAATAAAACCTAATGTTGAAGGGCATGGTATCATTCTAAAAGTTGTATTAATTGCAGAATTTCTTCTAAGGGTCAGTCACTACAAAGACCCATAATTCAATGTTGTTCCACGAGCATATTAGTTTGGGAATATAAAAGGATCTAAATTTTGTTAATATTGGTACTTGTTTTAGCAAATAGAGACGGCAAGATTTTATTCCATACTTCAAGAAGTATTGAGATGTATTCACATGGACATATGACTAGCTCAAAAATTACGACACACGAATTATCCAACATGTGATCCCAATCAAAGAAGGGGCCAAGCCGTTTCAATAGAAGTTGTGAAAGGAACATCCAATGCTTGATCCTCTCATTAAAAAGGATTTAATGAATTTTTTGGATGCTTGGATCATATAAAAAGTGCGACATTCTACCTGGATATCTAACTTGGTCCCAGTAAGGAAGAAGTTCAGGGAAACCCCCTTATGTGTTGATTTTTGTAACCTGAATCATGTCTTGAACAAGGATAACTACCTTGTGTCGTCTATGGAATAGATAATGTAAATGGTATCAGGTTCAGAGATTTTCTCTATTGGATGGGTATTCGGGATACAGCCAGGTTCTGGACTTAGAGCACGATAGAATCAAAATAAAATTTCCATGAAAACGTAGGGCATGTTTGCGTTAAGATAATGTTGTTCGGATTTAGTAATGCGTATGAAATTTAAAGCGCCATGGACTTCGTATTGATTGGCTTGATTGGAAAAATCGTAGTTTTATGCCTTGATCTTTGTCATAGTGTTTTCTAAGATTCATATTTGACCATCTACCTTGCTATTACCTGAAACAATTCTCATTGTGAAAAGGAATCCGTGCTTAAGACATTCAAATAACTATGTCACAGAAATATTGATCCACGTTTAATCACCTCCAGAGTTCAATCATTGAATCTTCAAAATCAAATGCTATAAACGATCCACAATGCTATTATCTGCTGATATAGAATGAAATGTTCAGAAAAATAATGAAAGGAAAAAGCCCAAAACGATATGCTGCTGTACAAAATCTATCATTTCAAACTTTAGAAGAATTAATAGAAAAGAACAGTTAAAATGAAGGAGCGCCTATTAAGGGTTTTAACTCTTATTTACACACGCAAAAAGAGACCTGCTACTTCGATACTTCATTTTATTCAAGGATTGAAAATACATTATGTAAACTAGGAGACATATCCATATCAACAAATGCTAGAAGTTTGTTTTTCCTTCATTAATCACTTGAAATATCAGTACAAAGATCACTCTCTGGAGATCCCCAAAAACTAGAACCCCCACTCCTCCTCTTATCTCTGCTTTTATATCTGCTATTTGATCTAACTAACTGCTATGATCAGTTTTAAAACTGATTCTTGGAAATTTTGACATTAATTAAAATTACAAAAAGCTTGTTTTAATATTATATATATATATATCATATATAATATAAAACCCAAAAATAGAATCGGAAGTTTAAAAGGGAAAATGGTGCATTTTGGGTCCCACCACTACACCCATATGTATTAACGACACCATCACCCATTGTTTTTGAAAACCCATAACCGCCTACGGGAGCAATGATAGCGGTTTCCTGAGAAAGGGCTAAGTGATGCCACAACGCATCACAGCCGTAGATTTCATAAATAGTGGTTTAAATCAAACCATTTGTGGGGGCACTATCTCTCATAAGATCTGTTTAATTTGTGCTGCCGCAAGACCATTGGATCTGAGCTAGATGATCCAGATTGTCGATTCAACTGCAATACTATATGTGTTTTCTTCCTTATGAAATTGTGAGCCACTTAAACAAATCCTGAACATTTCTGAGCCATCTCCTCACTCCGCCTGTAGATCTCAGCATCTTGTCCTTTCACAGAACCACAGGGGTTCCTCTTGACCCAGTTCATTCATTTATTATGACAGTTCACTCACTATTCTGAATCATACTTCAGAGCTTATCATGGATAATGATGGTGCCGAATACGCCAGCTTCATGGTAGATTTTTTATGCGAAACTATATTAGAACAATCCCTGTTAGCCCACTGTATCACCCTGAGCATCCCTTGTTAAGCAACATGAGCCTTCATAATAGTGTGTGCCATGCAGGTAATTGGCAATGAGAGAAACGCAGCATCTATGGATAATCAAATCACTTTAACATATGGACAACCTTCTAGTCATTTTAAATTCTCGTTGACAGGAAATGAAGAGAAAAGAAAAAACTAAGAATCAATTACGCTTCAACTCTTTCAAACAATCTCGATATATCGCACTATTCTTCGATTATTTGGGAATACTTCTTGACACAAGGTATGTTGAATTTCAGAAATTCAAAGTTCAAGTTTCCATCGAAATTAGGTAACTAAGTGGCGGCTATACTATTCGAACTGTCACAAGTGAATGTGCAGCTACAGGCCTAGAGGTAATGCCATGTGTTACCAAAGTTGAATTATTTAAATTCAACTGATTAACCGAAAACAGTACGACAGTTGACCCTTATTTCTCCCGAGGAGCCTGTAAGAGGACTGATGTTCCCCAACTTCACCATCGATGCTGCAAACTGTATGTGAAAGTATTCTTCATTTTCTGCATAAAATATCACTAACTCAGTTGTCCTTCACTGCCCCTTGGCGAACAATTCTCCGTTTGAATTCAACAACCTTTGACCATTCAGCAAGTGCTTGAAGTAGTATTTGTCGAATTGGGTGAGACTCACAAAATCCAATGGGAACAAGTTATTATCTCCTTCGGATTTTGGACACTTGGATATGAGCCGATCATAATAAGACTTGTCTAGGGTTAAGTCTCTTGCTCCATTTCCGTTCTGGTTGTAAAACCTTTGCTTGAAACTCGCGCATCGAGACTGGTCGATGGTGTGACTGCCTGAAAGGGCCGCCAAGTCTATCTCATTCAGACCCTTTTTGTTAAACATGCTAATAAGAGTTTCAAGAGTTGAGTTAGGTGCTGGAATATCATTGTTAGCCCCAGTCCATCTTGCACTCCTTGAGTCTCTCCTCCATATATATTTTGTCTGCTTCTGGGGTCAGTCTGAAATAAAGGAAATACACACCCTCTTGCAGTATTTCAAACACTTCGGGATATCTCTTTAACAAGGCAATTACTCTTCGTTTTTATTGAGTCCAAGATCTCTTCTGTACTTACCAAGCTCTCTGAGAGACATCGTCCTATTGGGATGTTTGAGAAGAATGTCCCGAATCTTAAACACTAGTTTCAGCTTCTTTTGGTGCTGTATAACATCGTCAAATGGCACTTCCTTTCTCTTTTTCACAATTGCAACTATTAGAGGACGACCCTGAGGAGATTTTTGACAAAAACCCATTTCAAATGCGTTGAACAGAAAGTTTCTATTGTTTCCCCGGAAGGAGTGCTTGGTTTGTTTCAGAGCAATGCAAGTTTTGCCTAATGTCGCTGTTGGTTTTCTCACTGAAAGAGAAAAGGAGTGATAAGAGCTTCTTGATACAGATGAAGTCACAATAGGAGTCAAGACCCAGTTGGACTGAATAAGAACAGATTTAAACGTTTTAAGCTCCACTTCCATCGTCCCAAATTTCACTGAAACTCCATTTGAATATCCACAAAACTACTATTTGGCAGATGTGGATTCTGTCCGACTCCTATGGGTAGTCACTTATAAAATTTGTAAAAAACACCCAGTAACAATCGCTGAGAGTATCAACACAGATTTTCCAGTATCACATAATCCATCGCTCCAAAGTTCATGGAACTAATGCCTGGAGATCGACATTCCACTTTCATGTATTGAATGTGTAATCTTCTTAGAAATAAGAAAGCCAGAAATCCGGGACATGTAAGTTCAGATTGCAATCATTATTAATGTAAAATTTATGATTTATGGAAGGACTGCTCAAAATATGCACCAAATAAACTCCAAAACAACCTGCTCAGCTCTCCAATAACTGGAAACACTTTCATAAGCTTTAAAAATGCAAGAATTAGTCTTACCCCTGCAATGTAATTAAATCATCCAATAACAGATTTCTTAGGCACAGTGCTTTAAATGCCTCTAAATTTTTTTTTTTTATCTCCTTGAACTTGTTCCACTTCGATAATTGTTCCTCAGCAACTTTAAATTGCCAAGAACTTCTCTCGACTTTTTGCTGAGTAAAGTTGTGCTACAACATCTAGCTCCAATTGGGGACAATAATTTGGTAGCAAAGTGATGAAAACTTGTAGATCAGTAGCCTTTATTGGGCATGGAGTCGAGTCAAACTAAATTTTCTCCCAATCTAAAATCTCTAAAAATTTCAAACTTTCCTGAACCCTCCTTCTTCTAGGATCTTTATTCTTGAACTGAACGTGATAAACTAGAAATAATGCAACTGTGAATGCTCAACTCCTGAGCTTATTTATGTAAAACTCCTATATATATAAGTATGGTTGAACTTAATCAAGTGAAATCGACCTTCCAATGGAACCAGTCCAGCATCTGCTTGTTAGATTTAATACCTTCATACTGCTGAAATTTAAAAATCAAAAGAGGAATGTACCATGAAATTTTTTCATATACAAAACTTTGTACATACCCTTGCAATAAAGCTTGTTGCTGATCAAAGAGAGTTGCCATATATTCAGCAACTAGATCATAGCACTCATGAAATAAAATTTTGGCCACCTTCTTTTCTTGAACATTTTGCTGATATAGACTTCTTTGAACATGGCAGCTTCTTTCATTGTTTGACTTTTCAATTAGAAATTGTGTGTGAGGAACTTCACTGCCATTTTCTGTAGGCAGGCATTCAGGCTGAAAATAAAAATCCAAGGTTTGCTCTCCATAATGTTGATGCTCTTCATATAACATCAATTCTTGACGAAAATTTTCCTCTTCTTGCAAACATGTATGAGAAACTGCACTATTTTCTTCACTACTCACAAAATTATTGCAATGATCTTCCATGCTTTCATAGTGTAGTTCAGCTGTTGCAACTAAGTTTTGACTAGAATCTTCAAAAGGATTAGATTCTTGTTCTTCAACAATATAGGAACCTTTTGACACTTTTTGGCGATCTCCGTAATTTATTAGAAAGATTAAGGTAGTCCAATTGATGAACAACATCGCTTCAACTAACTTTGGGATTCTAGGATCTAGCCCTCCCGAATCCGAAGAGAAGGGGATATTCTCCAATATGAAGTCCAATATGAACCAAGATGGATTTGTCTTTGAGGTTTGGAAAATGATGTTAGGCTAGTTATGAAGGCCAAGGGTTTGTTTTGTTCTTTGGATGGTTGAGCATGAATGTTACTTGAGGGGAAAGTTCTAAGTGAAAAAGTTTCAAAAGTGAGAAGTTACAAGCAAATAGAACAACTTTGGCTGATAGATAGATATAACACTGGTTTTTAGTCCATTGGGCTATGGAGTCATATCTGGGCTTTAATTGAGCAACAACATCAAGAGTGATCCAAGGGGCAAGTCATCTATATCACAAGATTATTGAGATTAGAATGATGGAATGGAAACAATAAAGTGTTGGAAGGGTGGAAACTGATAATAATTTCTCAAGGGATTTATAGTCAGTCCAAACAAGAAAAAGCCTCTTAAGTAACTGTTTAAAACCAACCAAAAACAGGGCTAACCGTAAAATTCTTGGGCAAGTCTGTATTAAAGCAGCTTAATTGACAAACAATCCAGTAATCCACATAATTACTTTCAGAAAGCATGAAAACACATAAGAGAAACACAATGTAACCTTAAGATCAGATAAGGTACTTTTAAACTTAGTCTGATTTCAGTCAACACTAAGGGAAACTTTCAGAATCTGCCTTTGGAGAAAAGAATCTAGGAATCAGGGCGAACCATATCTTCTCTAGTCTAACTTTAATAGAAAATAAAGGAAATCACATTCAGGAACAATGTTTAAGCAAACAAAAGGACGAGGGAACGCCAACATTCCTAACTGTTTAAACTGTATTGAATCATTCTTAAATAAACAATTTTGAGGAAAACATTAAGATAAATATTTCTCAGCCAGAGCAGGTCACTGATATACAGTAGATCCTAACCCTATTTAAACTGTTCTTTACAGCAGAATATGAACAATATGGCATACATAGAAGGAAAAACAATTAACAAAGAAAGAAGCACTTCACCAGTAATATAGATCAGGATCCCAAGAAAAAGCTTGTTATTGATGTCAAACCAGTTACAGTCTTCAAGTCCAATGTTTCAGTTCAGCAATCATCTTCACTATTCAGCCTAACTACTCTATCACAAACAGACTTCAAGGGCCAGCGAACACTATGTACAAATAGAAGTCTCGAGCTCAAATGTATTTCAAAGTTCTGCAACCAACAATTTCTCATCTTCTACAACAGTATTTATAGAGGGATGAGAAGGTGAGAACCAAAAAGATCTCAAGGGTCATTAATACAGATTAAATGACTTCTCAGCCCCTAGAGGGGCTCGATGGAGAAGCGAACAGGTGGACTATTGTATTAATGTTTACAATTATGAATTTAAAACTCGACGGGAGTCTTATTTGACTTTGAGGCTCTGTGTGCTGTGTGGAGTAACTATGTAGATATTTTCTGTGTTGATTTATTTGCAGAAGTAACTCCTTGGCTGCGCTGGAGGTGAATATCAGATTTTATTCAATAACTTCGGCCTCTATTTGAATGGTTTGAGGCAACAGGTGGCTTTTATGGTAGCTGAGGAATTAATTCGCCTCAGATGTGGCGGTGGAGGCTTTCTGTCTGATAAAACACTTTTAGATTTTCTTTAAACTGTGTTTTGAGTCAGGGATCAGGCTTTTGATAACCGTCTTAGCCGTAATCCCCGTAATACTGTATTCAATATTCATCTGCTGCGCTTTTTTCAAAAACCAATACTCTTTAACTGTGTTCTGAATAGTACAGTGCCTTGTCGATGTGCAGGTCCGCGCCGGGCTTTACGGCATCAATGCTTATAGGGCATCGGCGAAGCATGGAATGGAGCTTGGTGACTAGCTTTATTCTGTGAATCAAAGGCACGAGAATCGTCATTCCCGGCCTTCGGCCTGTGTATAATGAAAAACCATTTAAATTTTGCATAAGACACAAAACAATTAAGAAATCCTGCGAAATGGGTTTAAACTTCTTAGGAGGCGGGGAAGGAGCGTAGCCGTTAGATCTGGACACGTGGACGGTCCAGATTTAATCAGGGAATTGCAATCGGCGGGAGGAGAAAAGGGGTGTGATTGAAAAACTCCGATGCGATTGCGCGATCGGGAGGGTCAAAGCGATTGAGCGAAGATCGTCGATCTAAAACGAGATCAACGGTGGAGGATGGATCGGGGAAGTCACGATTGTGGGACAAACAAAATGTATGTGATTAAACCTTGATGAATTGGAACCAGGAGTTTTAACTTATTGGTCCCAGGGGAAGCCATATGAAAAAGAGGTGATAGCGAGAGGCTTTAACACACAACACGACAAGACCCAATCGCCAGACCCAACCTGACCTCTTCACGTCAGCCCATTATGTGAATATCCGATCGCGATTGCGCGATCCAGGTCTCTAATCTACCCATTAAAGTATTTCAACATGTGACAAGTTCTTAAGTTAAAAACTTTGGATAAATGGGTTTGGGTTTTTACAAAGAAAATAATGATGGGGAGTGAAATATATAAGGTTTTAAGTGCCTGAGGTGGGCTTCATGGTTATATGGAAAAATAATGTAATCGTGGGTTATGAATCAAGGGCTAATCGCAATCGGAGTCTTTGGAGTATGGAAAAGACTTGCACATTTGATTCTTTCCGATGCGATTAGCACTCGGGGTCCTTGGCGTTTGGTTTTAACGCGTAGGCATGTGAGGGGAAGTGGTTTGGACTTAGCCCAAGGGGCTTAGGTCCATAGTAAAGACTTGTATTTTTTATGAATTTTTTCATAGTTTTTGATGGAAATGGGGGTTCCAAAATAGTTAAAAAGTGAGTTTTTAACTATGGAAAAAGGGAATTTTTCATAAATGGAAGAAGAGGATTTATGAAAACAAGGGAGTTTTGATGGAGAAAAAGAGGAGCAAATGAAGGTTTCAAGAAGGGGGAAAATGAAGGTCTTTCAGCAGTCTTTTATTTGGAATCAGCAGAATTTCTGAGTATAAAAATGGAAATAGTAATGAAGATTTTGGACAGAGGCATGAGGCCTTCTAGGAGCCTTTAAGAGCCAACAATTTTTAGTAATAAAATTTGTTCCTTGGAGGCTCCAAAAATTCTTAGCCACCTTTTGGTATAATCAAATATTAGAGGTGGCTAACAATGGCTCCACTTGGGGATGATGCCTTCTTGAAGGTATCAAGAACTTCAGACTTGGATTCTCTGGGAGGCTGATTAGTTGCCTAATCCATTGGGCTGCTCTTCCTGTACTGGGATGATTTTCTCTGAAAAAATATTAGCAGCCATAAAGTAATGGATCATTATCAATACAAATTTCTACCTACCCAATCCTACTGATCTAACATTTTTTCTTCATCAGAGTGCACTTGGATTGGAAAACTCTTTTCACAACATTTTATTCTTTTGAAAGCAAGAAATCTAATCTAATTCTACTCCTTATTTCTCCCTAAACTCAGATTGAACAGTTGAGCTCAGATATTTCTCTACCTAATCTAGTGTCTATTGGGATTAAGCTGTCCAACAGACTTTCATTCTCTAAATTCTACAACAGAAATTTAAAAACAGCCAAGTCAAGATTAAGCTGGTTCGACTTGCTGTGATCTATGGCATAACAAAAAGCTACACATAGATTATTATTTGTAGAAAATTAAAACAAAATGGAGGGTTTAAGACCTGAAAGTCTCTCATCATGGCCTTCTCTTTTCTTCACAGCTCTATTTTTGCTTTTGTTTGAGCTGTCTTTGCTTTCTTCTGGTTCAAGTTTTGAGTAAATTAGAACCAGTTTTTCTCCTTTGTGACTCAGAAAATAAAACAGTTTTGAGTCATTCTCTTTTTGGAAACTTTGGTTCAGATTTTGATTTTTTTTTAACCTTCATTTCTACCCTAATCTATCTACTGATAAGCCAAGATTGAACAGTTTGGCAAATCAAATTCACTATCCTATCAATAGAAATAATTAAAAGCTAATTAGTCAAGATTAAATAGTTTGACTAACTAGAAGTGTGTTTTTTAGGAGTGGCATTTGAGCTTGCACACTTTCAGGTTTTTTTCTCTTTTTTGGCATGGGGCTATACCTTTCTTATTTTCACAGTCTGCCCTCTTTTCTTTCTTTTCTTATTTTTGTATTTTTTATTTTTCATAACTTTGAGTGCAATGGTGGGTGAAATATTCATAATGGAAAAAAATATAAAAAGGCTTCAAAACATAAAATGGATCAAGAAAAGTAATGTTTAAGCATCCTGCTGTTGACAGGACCCCCAAACAATTCTGTTCCATATAGTTCCTGTAAGAAAAATGCATTATTACCAGCAAATGAATGGATAGAGTAAGGGCCAAGCCATAGGTTGTCAAATTTACCATGCTTACCCTTTTCTTCCCTCCTTGAGTTCCACTTTAAAACTTTGTCCCCAATCTTGAAATTGCTGGCATGTGTTCTTCTGTCAAAAATCTTTTTGATGTTGTCCTGTTTCTGCAATGCTTTTTTATACACTTCTTCTCTGGTTTGCTGCAGATGAATGGTCTGATTTATTCTTCTGATCATGTCATTATCTTCAATCTGCAATTCTTGGATCAACTTCATAACTAGCACACCAAGGCTGTTAGGAAAAATTGCATCTCTACCATACACAAGCTAGAAAGGTGACATACCAATAGATTTCTTCAAAGTTAATCTGTCAGCCCAAAGTGCATGGACCGACTTTGTGTGCCAAGACGTTTTGTTGTACTCCAACAGTTTCTTTATTATGTTCACTAATATTTTTTTGGAAGATTGTGCAAGTCAATTACCCTGAGGGTAATAGGCTATGGAATGCCCCAATGTTATTTGGTATTTATGACAGAAGTCAACCATTTTCTTCGATCCAAATGTTGTTGCATTATCTGTGATGATCTTGGTAGGACAGCCAAATCTGGAGAGAATATTAGTCTCCATAAATTTTATGATAACTGAATCATTGGCCTGTCTACAAGGAATGGCGTCTATCCACTTAGTGAAATAGTTTGTGGCAGTAATGATCCATCTATGCTGGGCAGAGGATGAGTGATGGATCTCTCCTATTAAGTCAAGTCCCCACTATTGAAATGGGGTTTCAATAGTGATTGGATGCAGTGGAAGGGGTAGCAATTTTCTCTTTCCTTCAAACAATTGGCATTTATGGCAAGTAGTGGTCATCTTGTGTATATCAGAAAAAAGAGTAGGCCAATAGAAACCAGCCCTCCAAATTTTGTTGGCTGTTGACTTCCAGTACAAATGACCTCCACACTCTCCTTAATGGAATTCCTTCTTAACCTTCTCTACATCAAACTCAGGCAAACATTTAAGCAATATACCACTTGCATTTTTCCAATAAATACATCTATCAATAATGCAATAGTTTACTTCTTTCTGCTTCAAGAACCTTGCCTTTGTTTTTGATAAACTAGGAGGTGTATTTAAATTAAGCAAAACATAAACAATATCAGCATACCAAGGAGAATTCATAAAATGGTTTTCAACAATGGGAGTTGAGAATTCTTCTTGGTTATCCAAAGCATTAATCATATGAATATCAAGAACTTCACAATTTGATTCAGCCATTAATCTAGCTAGACCTTGGCCTTTGATGAGCTTAGTGGGTTTTATCTCTAAATCATATTCAAGAATAATAGCAATCCACTTACCTCTCTTACCATCTGGGTCCTGAGTTAGAATGTCTTTAACAACTGAATTTGGGACAAAGGCAATAGTGTGTGAATGAAGGATGTACACTCTGAAGTCTTTCAAAGCTTTCACCAAAGCAAAAGCTTGCTTCTCCATAATGTTATACTTCAAAGGGGCATCCCTCAATGCCTTGCTAAAAAATGCAATGGGCTGCTCTTGTCCTTGAGGATTTTTCTGTAGAAGGATAGCAGCTATGGTATGTTCTGATGCAAATGAGAAGATATAAAAATATTTTGAAAAATCAGGACTTATTAGAACCGGTGTTTTGGTTAACGCTTGTTTCACTAGTTCAAAGGATTGCTTTGCTTCTAAGGTCCATTTTACCCCTTGCTCCTTCTTTAACATGTTTGTGATATTCCTAAGGAGCTCAGCCAAGTTGGGGATGAACCTTCTCAAAAAGTTAATCTTCCCAATGAAATATTGCAACTCCTTGATGTTTCGAGGATGAGATATTTGCAATATGGCCTCAACCCTCTTTGGGTCAATCTTTATACCCCCTTGGAAATAATGTGCCCAAAGTTTGCAACTAGCCAAACCCAGTATTCTCCTTCTTGAGGTTTCAAGATATTCAAACTTTTACACATATAGAAAATTTTCTTAAATATTAGTGTTCTTCCTTGTTTTTAAAAATATGGTGACATTATCAAGATAGATAATGATGAAGAAGCTTGATTCAAGGGAATGTATCATGGCTCTTGCAAAGGTTGCTCCAGAAAGCATTCATTAGACCGAAAGGCATTTTTACATACATGAAAGTGCCCCATGGTGTAGTAAAGGTTGTCTTTAATTGATCAGCAGGGTGAACTAAGATCTGATTGTACCCTGAGTAGCCATCAAGCAAAGAAATTCTTCTAGACCCTACCACCCTTTGTAAAATATGATCCATATTAGGTAAAGGGTAGTTGTCTTTTAATGAAGCTTTGTTTAAGTCTCTAAAGTCTATACAAAGCCTGATCTCTCCAGTTTTCTTCCTAACTGACACCAGATTAGACACCCACTTAGAATATCTAATAGGGACAATGACATCTTGTTTCATGATTTCCTTCTTAACCAAAAGGAAGGCATGCAGAGGGTTTATTCTGATTCTGCTTTGAATCATTTTGATTTTCTTTTAAAGGGATTTTGTGTGTTTGTATTATTTGGTGCTCATAGGACTTAAGATCTTCGTAACTCCATGCAAAAACATCAGAAAATTCTTTGAACAACTCTATGTATTTGAGTTTAATGTGAGCTGGCAAAGTTTTGGACAGTTTGATCATTTTCGGTTTCTCTTCACTGCCAATATTGCACTCCTCTACCTCAGTCTCTACAGGTACTAGTTTTGGTTTATTTGCCACATCGTTAAAATCGAACAATTCTTCTAAAGGGGCCAGACCCTTGGGCAAACTTTCGTCTTTGGAGTGCAGAGTTTCTAACTCCTCTGTTTCTAACTCTGCATTCGTTTCTGCTTCACTTTCAAGTTTGCTAGATAACAGGTTTATATTAGCAAGTTCCGGAGACGGTTCTTCTTTATCAAGAAAATTTTCTTCCTTGCAGTCTGTTTCATAGTCTGTGTCCGAACCGTTTAGTTCGAAATCATTTCTGAATTGCATGAAGTCTTCTATTTGTTTGTCATTTTCAAACACCTGCCAATATTTTTCGTTATCAGGCACGGCTGGTCTAAATTTTATTAGAATTGTGCTGTCTCCGGTTTCATATGGCGTCAGACATGTTCTAGCTGCAAAGGCTAAATTGTGGGCTGTAATATTTTCTTTTCTCGGGACAAAAATTAATTCAGACTCATCGAAAGTTTCTAAAAGGTCCACGACATCATTTCGATAGGCCCTAAGTCTGGGGTGATGAGCGTTATATTCCCCATTGACTTGCCTAATGATTAATTCCGAATCCCCGTGAATTTTAATTTTCTTGGATCCTAACGTTTTCAACAAATGTAAGCCTAATAGAAGGGATTCGTATTCCGCTATGTTATTGGAACACTGGAAGTTTAATTTACAGGAAATACATTCGGTGTGGTTGCTTACAGTGTTGCGAATCCAGACACCTGCACCAGCGTTATTTCTATTCCATGACCCGTCAAAATGCATACTCCATAGGGGACTGTTTTCAGTTTCGTCTGTTTGGCGAATGTCCTTTTCAACTACGGTGCCTTGTGATTGTTCATGATTAGCAGCACCCCATTGAATTTGTTTTATCTCTTCAAATTTTTCAGTGAATGGAGATGTGCTTTCTTGACTATCAATGTTCAAAGGTAAAGGACACATAGTTTGTAGCTCGAGACCTGTGTTCTGTTCACTAGATTGTACAAGTTCACCAAACTATTTCGACAGTTCCGTGGTATTTACCTCCTCCTCTCTATTGGCCATTAATCCTGATAACGTGATTTTTTCACTAAGTGCTTCATCGTTAAACATGATAAAAGAATCAAGGCCTGTACTTACGGAATAGAGAGGAGAGTTTTAAGGTCTGTCTTGACTTGTGACCGTATATTGCATATGAGACTCCCTGTAAAGTCTTCTAGTCTGATTGAAAACAGGGATAGTCGCATACGTCATGTCCATCTGCATAGTCCCCTGTAACTTAGCTCCCCAAGATATTGATAATAAAATTCCATACTTTGGGGGCACATCAGCCACAACAATGTCCATGAGTAAGCATTTGGTTGGGATCTGGGCTAAGTTAACACAGAGGTCTTTGATCAATCCTAGACATTTTACTCTACTTGAGTCAAAGGAGTAAAGGTCTTTGTAAGGTCTGGTGATTTCTAGCCCGAGGCTCTCCATCACAGATTTAGGCATTAAATTATGAGAAGCCCCGGAATCATGCATAGCGTTGTGCAAAATTTTGTCATGAACGTTTAAACTCACGTAGAAAGGAGGAATAGGTCCCTCTTGGTATCTACCTTCAATCTTTGGACCAAAAATAAGCTCGGGCTGGTCATCACTAAGATTGACTGTATCTCCATTTTCCTCTATATTTAAAGCCTTCAAAATTTGGGTTCTATATACAAGTTGGGCAGCTAACTCAGTCAAGGGGACAGAGATTTTAATCTTAGAGATTTCTTATTCAAGGCTGAAGGGAAATTGGTTCTTTGAAGTGCTGGTTTCAGCCTTATTAGCTGCCACTCTATCAGCAAAATCAGCTTGCTGATTTGTTTTATTTACACTTGACATAACGGTTGTAATAGGAGTACTAGCTGAAGTGTTAGTACTGCTAGAGTTTGCACTCTGTTTTTCAGTGTTTTGAGTGCCTTTCTCTTTACCTTTATCAGAATTTACAACCACCGTTTTTTCCTTGTGTTTGACCGTTTTAGGCTTGGTTGACGTGCTGTCTTGTGAATATTTGTCAGAGGTTTTGGTGTTGGGGGCTTGTTGATTAGTCTTGCTTCTAAGGTCATATTCCCTTTGAGTTTCTATGATGACATTTTCCATGTCTTGATAATGATTTTCATCATCATCTCTTTTGTCATCATACGGTGTATATAGACCTTGTTTTTTTATCATAATGAATCTCAAAATCATCATCATCGACCTCCAGCATGTTGATAGCACCTTCCTCTATTATTTCATCTGTTTCCTCAACCTCACTTATATAGTTCTGATGAAAGGGAGGAGTGATCTGTTGATCATCTTCCCTAGGTCTGTTTGGAGGTTGGTTCCTTCTAACATTCTGATTCTGGTTTTGGTTTCTGTTTTGAGGAGCAGTTTGGTTTTGATTTGCTTGTGCTCTTTTAATTATGCTCATCTCTTTCATCATCTCTTCCATCATCCTTTCCATCTTTGAGTTGGAAGTAGAAGGTGTGGACTCCTCTCTAAAAGATACTCTCTTCTCGCTCTTCATTCTTGCTCTTTTCTCCATCAAGTTCACTTCTACAGAAAGAGCACCCCTTTGCATGTCTTCAAGAGTTGCAAAATCTCTCTCTCTCAGTGAATAGGTCATGTCAGCGTCAAAACCTTCGGGAAATTTGTTTAAAGCTGAACCTTGTGGAGGTTTTAGTTCTGGGGAAAGTGCATTGTATACACTGTTGAATCTGGTGCAGTAGGCTTGCACACTTTCCCCTGGGTTCCTATGGAGATTGTTGTAATCAGCCAGAACTTGGAGAGGGTTCTTCCTTACTTCCCACTTGTTTAAGAATGTTTTATGGAAGCCTTGGAGATCATTTATACTATGGGGGGCTAAGCCTTTAAACCATTTTCTTACTTCTCCCCCTAAGCTTTGAGAAAATAATCTGAGCTTGACAGAATCATCATCAATTTCGTTTCTGTCAAAGTAGTCATTCATCTTATCCACATGTTGTGATGCAGTTGTAGCATTGCTAGCATCATACAATGGGATTTTGGACTGATAGTCCTGTGGAAGGTTGACTAATGGTATAGGAAGGACTAAGGGAGCATACCATGTAGCCATGGTAGGAGGTGGACGTGGATTCACAAGAGGTGGATTAACAAAAGGGAAAGTGGGCTGAGGTGTGGTGGTTTGAAGAGTGGATGTAGGATGAGTAGAAGTGGATGGATCAGGAGTAGACTGCTGAGCTGATCTTGGATGAGAGACACCTAGGTTGTGAAGGAAATGTAAATCGGGAGGTGTTGTTTCTCTACTACCAGGATTTTTACTTGTCTCCGGGGATGAAAGTGAAGACTCAGAGTCTAGCTGTATTATATCATCAAATGACCTAGTTCTGAATGGATTTACTAAGTCAACTTGTGATTGTTGTAGAGCCGAAAGATTTTCAGGGACTGAATTAGCTCTCAAGGGTGATCTGAAAACAGTTGATAATTTAACCTTAGGAGACTTCCAAAGGATACTTTCTGGGTCGTCAACTATCTCAGGTGGATTAGGGTCAGGATGGGCTCTAGTGTGAATCTTTCTAGAAGCCACTATGTTGTGTTTTTAGACCCGAATAAACAAGACAAGTTCAACCAGATATGACAATCTTTAAGAGGTTAACTAATCTATTTACGCAAATTTAATCCTACAGTCCTCTAACTGAGTTTTAAATGATGTTATGATGATAAGGGTTCTTCCCAGTGGAGTCTTAAGTTCTGTTAAGGATTGTGGAGTCGCCAAGTGGAATTTTTAGCTCCTTTGGAGGTAAAAGGTTTTATGGTCCACCACCATGTTTATTGAATACCAATCTGAAAATTTTTAGGTTTTTCTGAGTTGTGTTTTAGTAGTGTGGTTTTTAAGAATATCCTAACTTTGTTTCAAAACTTAGCTAAGGTTATGAGACAAAGACAGTCTACTCTTATGGCTAAGTTAGCTGTTTTTTCAAGGTTATATGAAGCCTTATCAGAATCCAAGGGTTGACCTAGTTTGTCACTGATTCAAACAAGTTTCATCATGATTACCATTTCTGTGGTAGTGCTTGAAAAGGTTGCTTCTTACTCACAAAGTTTTGTATATGAATTTCTAAGGAAACTAAGATGAAAAACCAACTGGTCCCAGTAGTCATGCATAAATGTTGGTGATGCGCAATTTGTCGCAGTTGGCAGTCAATTACAGAAACAACATCATTTCAACCAACTTTGGGATTCTAGGATCTAGCCCTCCTGAATCTGGAGAGGGATCTCTCCAATATGTACAAAGATGGATATTGTCTTTGAGGTTTGGAATAATGATGTTAGGCTAGTTATGAAGGCCAAGGGTTTGTTTTGTTTTTTGGATGGTTGAGCATGAATGTTACTTGAGGGGAAAGTTCTAAGTGCAAAATTTTCAAAAGTGAGAAGTTGCAAGCAAATAGAACAGCTTTGGCTGATAGATAGATATAACACTGGTTTTTAGTCCATTGGGCTATGGAGTCATATCTGGGCTTTAATTGAGCAACAACATCAAGAGTGATCCAAGGGGCAAGTCATCTATATCACAAGATTATTGAGATTAGAATGATGGAATGGAAACAATAAAGTGTTGGAAGGGTGGAAACTGATAATAATTTCTCAAGGGATTTATAGTCAGTCCAAACAAGAAAAATCCTCTTAAGTAACTATTTAAAACCAACCAAGAACAGGGCTAGCCGTAAACTTCTTGGGCAAGTCTGTATTAAAGAAGCTTAATTGACAAACAATCCAGTAATCCACATAATTACTTTCAGAAAGTATGAAAACACATAAGAGAAACATAATGTAACCTTAAGATCAGATAAGGTACTTTTAAACTTAGTCTGCTTTCAGTCAACACAAAGGGAAACTTTCAGAATCTGCCTTTGGAGAGAAGAATCTAGGAATCAGGGCAAACCATATCTTCTCTAGTCTAACTTTAATAGCAAATAATGGAAATCACATTCAGGAACAATGTTTAAGCAAACAGAAGGACGAGGGAACACCAAAATTCCTAACTGTTTAAACTGTATTGAATCATTCTTAAATAAACAAATTTGAGGAAAACATTAAGATAAAGATTTATCAGCCAGAGAAGGTCACTGATATAAAATAGATCCTAACCCTGTTTAGACTGTTCTTTACAGCATAATATGAACAATATGGCATACATAGAAGGAAAAAAAATTAACAAAGAAAGAAGCACTTCACCAGTAATATAGACCAGGATCCCAAGAAAAAGCTTGTTATTGATGTCAAACCAGTTACAGTCTTCAAGTCCAATGTTTCAGTTCAATGATCATCTTCACTATTCAGCCTAACTACTCTATCAAAAAAAGAGCTTCAAGGGCCAGCGAACACTATGTACAAATAGAAGTCTCGAGCTCAAATGTATTTCAAAGTTCTGCAACCAACAATTTCTCATCTTCTACAACAGTATTTATAGAGGGATGAGAAGGTGAGAACCAAAAAGATCTCAAGGGTCATTAATACAGATTAAATGACTTCTCAGCCCCTAGAGGGGCTCGATGGAGAAGCGAACAGGTGGACTATTGTATTAATGTTTACAATTATGAATTTAAAACTCGACGGGAGTCTTATTTGACTTTGAGGCTCTGTGTGCTGTGTGGAGTAACTATGTAGATATTTTCTGTGTTGATTTATTTGCAGAAGTAACTCCTTGGCTGCGCTGGAGGTGAATATCAGATTTTATTCAATAACTTCGGCCTCTATTTGAATGGTTTGAGGCAACAGGTGGCTTTTATGGTAGCTGAGGAATTAATTCGCCTCAGATGTGGCGGTGGAGGCTTTCTGTCTGATAAAACACTTTTAGATTTTCTTTAAACTGTGTTTTGAGTCAGGGATCAGGCTTTTGATAACCGTCTTAGCCGTAATCCCCGTAATACTGTATTCAATATTCATCTGCTGCGCTTTTTTCAAAAACCAATACTCTTTAACTGTGTTCTGAATAGTACAGTGCCTTGTCGATGTGCAGGTCCGCGCCGGGCTTTACGGCATCAATGCTTATAGGGCATCGGCGAAGCATGGAATGGAGCTTGGTGACTAGCTTTATTCTGTGAATCAAAGGCACGAGAATCGTCATTCCCGGCCTTCGGCCTGTGTATAATGAAAAACCATTTAAATTTTGCATAAGACACAAAACAATTAAGAAATCCTGCGAAATGGGTTTAAACTTCTTAGGAGGCGGGGAAGGAGCGTAGCCGTTAGATCTGGACACGTGGACGGTCCAGATTTAATCAGGGAATTGCAATCGGCGGGAGGAGAAAAGGGGTGTGATTGAAAAACTCCGATGCGATTGCGCGATCGGGAGGGTCAAAGCGATTGAGCGAAGATCGTCGATCTAAAACGAGATCAACGGTGGAGGATGGATCGGGGAAGTCACGATTGTGGGACAAACAAAATGTATGTGATTAAACCTTGCGGATGTGATTGGCACCCGGGGTTTTTAACACTTGGTCCCGAGGGAAGCCATATGAAACAGGGGCGGGGGGAAACTTTAACACACAAGACCCAATCGCATCGGAACTTTGATGCGGGTCTTCCCGATCAACCCATTGTGAAATCTCCGATCGCGATTGCGTGATCGGGTCTTTTTGATCTACCCATTAAAGTATTTCAACATGTGACTTAAGTTCTTAAGTTAAAAAATTTGGATAAATGGGTTTGGGTTTTTACAAAGAAAATAATGATGGGGAGTGAAATATATAAGGTTTTAAGCGCCTGAGGCGGGCTTCATGGTTATATGGAAAAATAATGTAATCGTGGGTTATGAATCAGGGGCTAATCACAATCGGAGTCTTTGGAGTATGGCAAAGACTTGCACATTTGATTCTTTCCGATGCGATTAGCACTCGGGGTCCTTGGAGTTTGGTTTTAACGCATAGGCATGTGAGGGGAAGTGGTTTGGACTTAGCCCAAGGGGCTTAGGTCCATAGTAAAGACTTGTATTTTTTATGAATTTTTACATAGTTTTTAATGGAAATGGGGGTTCCAAAATAGTTAAAAAGTGAGTTTTTAACTATGGAAAAGGGAATTTTTCATAAATGGAAGAAGAGGATTTATGAAAACAAGGGAGTTTTGATGGAGAAAAAGAGGAGAAAATGAAGGTTTCAAGAAGGGGGAAAATGAAGGTCTTTCAACAGTCTTTTATTTGGAATCAACAGAATTTCTGAGTATAAAAATGGAAAGAGTAATGAAGGTTTTGGACAGAGGCATGAGGCCTTCTAGGAGCCTTTAAGAGCCAACATTTTTTAGTAATAAAATTTGTTCCTTGGAGGCTCCAAAAAGTCTTAGCCACCTTTTGGTATAATCAAATATTATAGGTGGCTAATAGTGGCTCCACTTGGGGATGATGCCTTCTTGAAGGTATCAAGAACTTCAGACTTGGATTCTTTGGGAGGCTGATCAGTTGCCTAATCCATTGGGCTACTCTTCCTGTACTGGGATGATTTTCTCTGAAAACATATTAGCAACCGTAAAGTAATGGATCATTATCAATACAAATTTCTACCTACCCAATCCTACTGATCTAACATTTTTTCTTCATCAGAGTGCACTTGGATTGGCAAACTCTTTTCACAACATTTTATTCTTTTGAAAGCAAGAAATATAATCTAATTCTACTCCTTATTTCTCCCTAAACTTAGATTGAACAGTTGAGCTCAGATATTTCTCTACCTAATCTACTGTCTGTTGGGATTAAGCTGTCCAATAGACTTTCATTCTCTAAATTCTACAACAGAAATTTAAAAACAGGAAAGTCAAGATTAGGCTGTTTGACTTGCTGTAATATATGGCATAAAAACAAGCTGCACATAGATTTTTATTTGCGGAAAATCAAAAATCAAAATGGAAGGCTTAAGATCTGAAAGTTTCTCATCATGGCCTTCTCCTTTCTTCACAGCTTTGTTTTTTCTTTTGTTTGAGCTATCTCTTCCTTGTTCTCTGATTCAGATTTTGGGCAAATAAGAACCAGTTTTTCTCTTCTTTGACTCAGAAGATAAAACAGTTTTGAGTCATCTCTCTTTGGAAACTTTGGTTCAGATTTTGAGTTTGTTTGAACCTTCAATCTCTATCCTAATCTATCTACTGATAAGCCAAGATTGAACAGTTTAGCAAATCGAATTCACTGCCCTATCAGCAAAAAAAATTAAAGCTAATTAGTCAAGATTAAACAGTTTGACTAACTAGAAGTGTGTTTTTGAGGAGTGGCATTTGAGCTTGCACACTTTCATATTTATTTCTCTTTTTTGACATGGGGCTTTGCCTTTCTTGTTTTCATTTTTGCTCTCTTTTCTTTCTTTTCTTTGTTTTTGTATTTTTTGATTTTTCATAACTTTGAATGCAATGGTGGGTGAAATATTCATAATAGAAAAAAAGATAAAAAGGCTTCAAAACATAAAATGGATCAAGAAAAGTAATGCTTAAGCATCCTGCCATTTACAGGACCCCCAAAAAATTTTGTTCCATCTAGTTCCTGTAAGAAAAATGCGTTATTACCAGCAACTGAATGGATAGAGTAAGGGCCAAGCCATAGGTTGTCAAATTTTCCATGCTTGCCCTTTTCTTCCCTCCTTGAGTCCCACTTTAAAACTTTGTCCCCAATCTTGAAATTGTTGGCCTTTGTTCTTCTGTCAAAAAGCTTTTTGATGCTGTCCTGTTTCTGCAATGCTTTGTTATACACTTCTTCTCTGGTTTGTTGCAAATGAATGGTCTGATTTATTCTTCTGATCATGTCATTATCTTCAATCTGTAATTCTTGGATCAACTTCATAACTGGCACACTAAGGCTGTTAGGAAAAATTGCATCTGTACCATACACAAGCTGGAAAGGTGACATACCAATAGATTTCTTCAAAGTTAATCTGTCAGCCCAAAGTGCATGGACCAACTTTGTGTGCCAAGACTTTTTGTTGTCCTCCAACAGTTTCTTGATTATGTTCACTAAGCTTTTGTTGGAAGATTCTGCAAGTCCATTACCCTGAGGGTAATAGGCTGTGGAATGCCCCAATGTTATCTGGTATTTATGACAGAAGTCAACCATTTTCTTCAATCCAAATGATGTTGCATTATCTGTGATGATCTTGGTAGGACAGCCAAATCTGGAGAGAATATTAGTTTCCATAAATTTTATGATAACTGAATCATTGGCCTGCCTACCAGGAATGGCTTCTATCCACTTGGTGAAATAGTCTGTGGCAGTAAGGAACCATCTATGCTGGGCAGAGGATGAGAGATGGATCTCTCCTATGAAGTCAATTCCCCACTGTTGAAATGGGGCTTCAACAGTGATTGGATGCAGTGGAAGGGGTAGCAATTTTCTCTTGCCTTCAAACAATTGGCATTTATGGCAAGTAGTGGTCATCTTGTGTATATCAGAAAAAAGAGTAGGCCAATAGAAACCAGCCCTCAAAATTTTGTTGGTTGTTGACTTCCAGTACAAATGACCTCCACACTCTCCTTCATGGAATTCCTTCCTAACCTTCTCTGCATCAAACTCATGCAAACATTTAAGCAATATACCACTTGTATTTTTCCAATAAAGACATCTATCAATAATGCAATAGTTTACCGCTTTCAGCTTCAAGAACCTTGCCTTAGTTTTTGATAAACCAGGAGGTGTATTTAAATTAAGCAAAAAATAAACAATATCAGCATACTAAGAGGAATTGATAAAATGGTTTTCAACAATGGGTGTCGAGATTTCCTCTTGATCATCTAAAGCATTAATCATATGAATATTGAGAACTTCACAATTTGATTCAGCCATTAATCTAGCTAGACCTTGGCCTTTGATGAGCTTAGTGGGTGTTATCTCTAAATAATATTCAAGAATAATAGCAATCCACTTACCTCTCTTACCATCTGGGTCCTGAGTTAGAATGTCTTTAACAACTGAATTTGGGACAAAGGCAATAGTGTGTGAATGAAGGATGTACACTCTGAAGTCTTTCAAAGCTTTAACCAAAGCAAAAGCTTACTTTTCCATAATGTTATACCTCAAAGGGGCATCCCTCAATGCCTTGCTAAAGAATGAAATAGGCTGCTCTTGTCCTTGTGGATTTTTCTGTAGAAGGACAGCAGCTATTGTATGTTCTGATGCAAATGAGAAAATATAAAAAACTTTTGAAAAATCAGGACTGATTAGAACTAGTGTTTTGGTTAACTCTTGTTTCACCAACTCAAAGGACTTGTTTTCTTCCAAGGTCCATTTCAACCCTTGATCCCTTCTTAGCATGCTTTTTATGTTCCTAAGGAGTTCAGCCAAGTTAGGGATGAACCTTCTCAAGAGACTAATCTTTCCAATGAAAGATTGCAATTCCTTGATGTTTCAAGGGTGAGATATTTGCAATTTGGCCTCAATCCTCTTTGGATCTATCTTAATACCCTCTTCTGAGATAATGTGCCCAAGAAGTTTACCTTCTTGGAGACCGAATAGTGTTTTCTTAGGGTTTAAAGATATTTGAACTTCACTTATAAAAGCTTTAGCAAATGTTCTAAACTGTTCTTCATCTTCTTTTTGAAAACACAGTTACATCATCAAGATAGATAATGATGAAGAAGCCCAATTCTTCCGAGAATGCTATGTCCATGGCTCTTTGAAAGGTTTCTCTAGCATTCATTAGACCAAAAGGCATTCTCACATACATGAAAGTTCCCCATGGTGTAGTAAAAGTTGTCTTTAATTAATCATTAGGGTGGACTAAGACTTGATTATACCTTGAATAGCCATCTAGCAAAGAAATTCTTTTAGACCCCACCACCCTTTGTAAAATATGATCCATCTTGGGCAAAGGGTAGTTTTCTTTCAATGAAGCTTTGTTTAAGTCTCTAAAATCTATACAAAGTCTTCTTTCTCCTGTCTTCTTCCTAACAGACACCAGATTAGATACCCACTCAGAATATCTAATAGGGACAATAATACCAGCGTCATATATCTTCATGATTTCCTTCTTAACCAAAGGTAGTTGGACAGGGTTTATTCTGCGCAGCTTCTATTTGAATGGTTTTTGGTTTTCTTTAAGAGGGATTTTGTGCTGTATTATATCAGTGTCATAGGACTTAAGATATTCGTAACTCCATGCAAAAAGATTAGAAAATTCTTTGAACAACTCAATGTATTTGAGTTTAATGTGAGCTGGCAAAGTTTTGGACAGTTTGATCATTTTCGGTTTCTCTTCACTGCCAATATTGCACTCCTCTACCTCAGTCTCTACAGGTTCCAGTTTTGGTTTATTTGCCACATCGTTAAAATCGAACAACTCTTCTAAAGGGGCCAGACACTTGGGCAAACTTTCGTCTTTGGAGTGCAGAGTTTCTAACTCCTCTGTTTCTAACTTTGCATTCGTTTCTGCTTCACTTTCAAGTTTGCTAGATAACCGGTTTATATTAGCAAGTTCTGGAGACGGTTCTTCTTTATCAAGAAAATTTTCTTCCTTGCAGTCTATTTCATAGTCTGAGTCTGAACCATTTAGTTCGAAATCATTTCTGAATTGCATGAAGTCTTCTATTTGTTTGTCGTTTTCAAACACCTGCCAATATTTTTCATTATCAGGCACGGCTGGTCTAAATTTTATCGGAGTTGTGCTGTCTCCGGTTTCATATGGCGTCAGACATGTTCTAGCTGCAAAGGCTAAATTGTGGGCTGTAATATTTTCTTTTCTCGGGACAAAAATTAATTCAGACTCATCGAAAGTTTCTAAAAGGTCCACGACATCATTTCGGTAGGCCCTAAGTCTGGGGTGATGAGCGTTATATTCCCCATTGACTTGCCTAATGATTAATTCCGAATCCCCGTGAATTTTAATTCTCTTGGCTCCTAACTTTTTCAACAAATGTAAGCCTAATAGAAGGGATTCGTATTCCGCTATGTTGTTGGAACACTGGAAGTTTAATTTACAGGAAACACATTCGGTGTGGTTGCTTACAGTGTTGCGAATCCAGACACCTGCACCAGCGTTATTTCTAGTGCATGACCAGTCAAAATGCATACTCCATAGAGGATTGTTTTCAGTTTCGTCTGTTTGGCGAATGTCCTTTTCAACTACGGTGCCTTGTGATTGTTCATGATTAGCAGCACCCCATTGAATTTGTTTTATCTCTTCAGATTTTTCAGTGAATGGAGATGCGCTCTCTTGACTGTCAATGTTCAAAGGTAAAGGACACATAGTTTGTAGCTCAAGACCTGTGTTATGTTCACTAGATTGTACAGGTTCACCAAACTGTTTCGACAGTTCCGTGGTATTTACCTCCTCCTCCCTATCGGCCATTAATCCTGATAACGTGATTTGTTCACTAAGTGCTTCATCGTTAAACATGATAAAAGAATCAAGGCCTGTACTTACGGAATAGAGATGAGAGTTTTGAGGTCTGTCTTGACATGTGACCGCATATTGCATATGAGACTCCCTGTAAAGTCTTCTAGTCTGATTGACAACAGGGATAGTCGCATACGTCATGTCCATCTGCATAGTCCCCTGTAACTTAGCTCCCCAAGATCTTGATAATAACATTCCATACTTTGGGGGCACATCAGCCACAACAATGTCCATGAGTAAGCATTTGGCTGGGATCTGGGCTAAGTTAACACAGAGGTCTTTGATCAATCCTAGACATTTTACTCTACTTGAGTCAAAGTAGTAAAGGTCTTTGTAAGGTCTGGTGATTTCTAGCCTGAGGCTCTCCATCACAGCTTTAGGCATTAAATTATGAGAAGCCCCGAAATCATGCATAGTGTTGTGCAAAATTTTGTCATGAACGTTTAAACTCACGTAGAAAGGAGGGACAGGTCCCTCTTGGTATCTACCTTCAATCTTTGGACCAAAAATAAGCTCGGGCTAGTCATCACTAAGATTGACTGTATCTCCATTTTCCTCTATATTTAAAGCCTTCAAAATTTGAGTTCTATATACATGTTGGGCAGCTAACTCAGTTAAGGGAACAAAGATTTTAATCTTGGAAATTTCCTGTTCCAGGCTGAAAGGAATTTGATTCTTTGAAGTGCTGGTTTCAGCCTTGTTAGCTATCACTTTATCAGCAACAACAGCTTGCTGATTTGTTTTATTTACACTTGACATAACGGTTGTAATAGGAGTACTAGCTGAAGTGTTAGTACTGCTAGAGTCTGCACTCTGTTTTTCAGTGTTTTGAGTGCCTTTCTCTTTACCTTTATCAGAATTTACAGCCACCGTTTTTTCCTTTTGTTTGACCGTTTTAGGCTTGGTTGACGTGCTGTTTTGTGAAGATTTGTCAGAGGTTTTGGTGTTGGGGGCTTGTTTATTAGTCTTGCTTCTAAGGTCATATTCCCTTTGAGTTTCTATGATGACATTTTCCATGTCTTGATAATGATTTTCATCATCATCTCTTTTGTCATCATACGGTGTATATAGACCTTGTTTTTTATCATAATGAATCTCAAAATCATCATCATCGACCTCCAGCATGTTGATAGCACCTTCCTCTGTTATTTCATCTGTTTCCTCAACCTCACTTATATAGTTCTGATGAAAGGGAGGAGTGATCTGTTGATCATCTTCCCTAGGTCTGTTTGGAGGTTGGTTCCTTCTAACATTCTGATTCTGGTTTTGGTTTCTGTTTTGAGGAGCAGTTTGATTTTGACTTTCTTGTGCTCTTTTAATTATGCTCATCTCTTTCATCATCTCTTCCATCATCCTTTCCATCTTTGAGTTGGAAGTAGAAGGTGTGGACTCCTCTCTAAAAGATACTCTCTTCTCGCTCTTCATTCTTGCTCTTTTCTCCATCAAGTTCACTTCCACAGAAAGAGCACCCCTTTGCATGTCTTCAAGAGTTGCAAAATATCTCTCTCTAAGTGAATAGGTCATGTCAGCATCAAAACCTTCGGGAAACTTGTTTAAAGCTGAACCTTGTGGAGGTTTTAGTTCTGGGGAAAGTGCGTTGTATACACTGTTAAATCTGGTGCAGTAGGCTTGCACACTTTCCCCTGGATTCCTATGGATATTGTTGTAATCAGCAAGAACTTGGAGAGGGTTTTTCCTTACTTCCCACTTGTTTAAGAATGTTTGATGGAAGCCTTGGAGATCATTTATACTATGGGGGGCTAAGCCTTTAAACCATTTTCTTACTTCTCCCCCTAAGCTTTGAGAAAATAATCTGAGCTTGACAGAATCATCATCAATTTCGTTTATGTCAAAGTAGTCATTCATCTTATCCACATGTTGTGATGCAGTTGTAGCATTGCTAGCATCATACAATGGGATTTTGGACTAATAGTCATGTGGAAGGTTGACTAATGGTAACTGAAGGACTAAGGGAGCATACCATGCAGCCATGGTAGGAGGTGGAGGTGGATTCACAAGAGGTGGATTAACAAAAGGGAAAGTGGGCTGAGGTGTGGTGGTTTGAACAGTGGATGTAGGATGAGTAGAAGTGGATGGATCAGGAGTAGACTGCTGAGCTGATCTTGGATGAGAGACACCTAAGTTAAGAAGAAAATGTAAGTCAGGAGGTGTTGTTTCCCTGCTACCAAGATGTTCACTTGCTTCCGGGGATGAAAGTGAAGACTCAGAGTCTAGCTGTATTATATCATCAAATGACCTAGTTCTGAATGGATTTACTAAGTCAACTTGTGATTGTTATAGAGCCGAAAGATTTTCAGGGACTGAATTAGCTCTCAAGGGTGATCTGAAAACAGTTGATAATTTAACCTTGGGAGACTTCCAAAGGATACTTTCTGGGTCATCAACTATTTCAGGTGGATTAGGGTCAGGACGGGCTCTAGTGTGAATCTTTCTAGGAGCCACTGTGCTATGTTTTTAGACCCAAATGAACGAACAAGTTCAACCGAGATATGACAATCTTTAAGGGTTAACTAAAATGTTTACACATATGTACAATCCTACGAGGTCCTCTAAGCTGAGTTTTAATCCCTGTTATGATGATAAGGGTTCTTCCTAGTGGAGTCTTGAGGTCTGTTAAGGATTGTGGAGTCGCCAAGTGGAATTTTTTAGCTCCTGTGGAGGTAAAAGGTTTTATGGTCCACCACCATGTTTATTGAATTCCAATCTGAAATATTTTTAGGTGCTTTTCTGAGTTATTTTTCAGTTGTGTGGTTTCTAAGAATATCCTAACTCTGTTTCAAAACTTAGCTAAGGTTATGAGACAAAGACAATGTATTCTTATGGCTAAGCCAGCTGATTTTTCAAGGTTAGATAAAGACTTAAGAGAATCCTAGGGTTTACCTAGTTTGTCACTGATTCAAACAAGTTTCATCATGATTACCATTTCTTGGAAATGCTTCAAAGGCTTCTTTTTACTCACAAGGTTTGTATGAATTTCTAAAGGAAACTAAGATGAAAAACCAACTCATTCCCTAGCGGAGTCGCCAGAAATGTTGGCGATCAGCCAATTTTATTAACGAGATTGGCGATCAGTCACAGAAACAACATCGTTTCAACCAACTTTGGGATTCTAGGATCTAGCCCTCCTGAATCCGGAGAGGGATCTCTCCAATAAGTGCAAAGATGGATTTGTCTTTGAAGTTTTGGGTAAAAATTTTAGGCTAGTTATGAAGGCCAAGGGTTTGTTTTGTTTTTTGGATGGTTGAGCATGAATGTTACTTGAGGGGAAAGTTCTAAGTGAAAAAATTTCAAAAGTGAGAAGTTGCAAGCAAATAGAACAGCTTTGGCTGATAGATAGATATAACGCTGGTTTTTAGTCCATTGGGCTATGGAGTCATATCTGGGCTTTGATTGAGTAGCAACATCAAGGGTGATCCAAGGGGCAAGTCATCTATATCACAATATTATTGAGATTAAAATGATGGAATGGAAACAATAAAGTGTTGGAAGGGTGGAAACTGATAGTAATTTCTCAAGGGATTTATAGTCAGTCCAAACAAGAAAAAGCCTCTTAAGTAACTGTTTAAAACCAGCCAAGAACAGGGCTAACCATAAAATTCTTGGGCAAGTCTGTATTAAAGCAGCTTAATTGACAAACAATCCAGTAATCCACATAATTACTTTCAAAAAGTATGAAAACACATAAGAGAAACACAATGTAACCTTAAGATCAGATAAGGTACTTTTAAACCTAGTCTGCTTTCAGTCAACACCAAGGGAAACTTTCAGAATCTGCCTTTGGAGAAAAGAATCTAGGAATCAGGGCAAACCATATCTTCTCTAGTCTAACTTTAATAGCAAATAATGGAAATCACATTCAAGAACAATGTTTAAGCAAACAGAAGGACGAGGGAACGCCAACGTTCCTAACTGTTTAAACTGTATTGAATCATTCTTAAATAAACAAATTTGAGGAAAACATTAAGATAAATATTTCTCATCCAGAGAAGGTTACTGATATACAGTAGATCCTAACCCTGTTTAAACTGTTCTTTACAGCAGAATATGAACAATATGGCATACATAGAAGGAAAAACAATTAACAAAGAAAGAAGCACTTCACCAGTAATATAGACCAGGATCCCAAGGAAAAGCTTGTTATTGATGTCAAACCAATTACAGTCTTCAAGTCCAATGTTTCAGTTCAGCAATCATCTTCACTATTCGGCCTAACTAATCTATCACAAGCAGAGCTCCAAGGGCCAGTGAACACTATTTACAATCAGAAGTTTAGGCTCAAATGTATTTCAAAGCTCTGTAAGCAACTCAACCCACAATTTCTCATCTTCTACAGAAGTATTTATAGGAAGATGAGGAGGTGAGATCTAAAAAAAGATCTCCCAAGACAATTAATACAGATTCGAGACTTCTAGGCCTTTTGAGGGGCTCGATGAAGAAGTTTACAGGTGGATTGTTGTATTAATTGTTTTACAATTATGAATAAAACTCGGTGGGAGCTTTTATTGACTTTGAGGCTCGGTGTAATGTGTGGAGTAACTATACAGATATTTTTGCATTGATTTCCTTGCAGAAGTAACTCCCTGGCTATGTTGGAGGCGAATATCAGATTTTCTTCAATAACTTCGGCCTCTGTTTGAATGGTTTGAGGCAACAGGTGGCTTTTATGGTAGCTGAGGAATTAATTTGCCTCAGATGTGGCGATGGAGGCTTTCTATCCGATAAAACACTTTTAGATTTTCTTTAAACTGTGTTTTGAGTCGGGGATTAGGCTTTTGATAACCATCTTAGCTGTAATCCCCGTAATACTGTCTTAAATCTTCATCTGCTGCGCTTTCTTCAAAAACCGATACTCTTTAACTGTGTTCTGAATAGTACAGTGCCTTGTCGATGTGCAGGTCCGCGCCGGGCTTTACGGCATCAATGCTTATAGGGCATCGGCGAAGCATGGAATGGAGCTTGGTGACTAGCTTTATTCTGTGAATCAAAGGCACGAGAATCGTCATTCCCGGCCTTCGGCCTGTGTATAATGAAAAACCATTTAAATTTTGCATAAGACACAAAACAATTAAGAAATCCTGCGAAATGGGTTTAAACTTCTTAGGAGGCGGGGAAGGAGCGTAGCCGTTAGATCTGGACACGTGGACGGTCCAGATTTAATCAGGGAATTGCAATCGGCGGGAGGAGAAAAGGGGTGTGATTGAAAAACTCCGATGCGATTGCGCGATCGGGAGGGTCAAAGCGATTGAGCGAAGATCGTCGATCTAAAACGAGATCAACGGTGGAGGATGGATCGGGGAAGTCACGATTGTGGGACAAACAAAATGTATGTGATTAAACCTATGCGATGTGATTGGCACCCGGGGTTTTTAACACTTGGTCCCGAGGGAAGCCATATGAAACAGGGGCGGGGGGAAACTTTAACACACAAGACCCAATCGCATCGGAACTTTGATGCGGGTCTTCCCGATCAACCCATTGTGAAATCTCCGATCGCGATTGCGTGATCGGGTCTTTTTGATCTACCCATTAAAGTATTTCAACATGTGACTTAAGTTCTTAAGTTAAAAAATTTGGATAAATGGGTTTGGGTTTTTACAAAGAAAATAATGATGGGGAGTGAAATATATAAGGTTTTAAGCGCCTGAGGCGGGCTTCATGGTTATATGGAAAAATAATGTAATCGTGGGTTATGAATCAGGGGCTAATCACAATCGGAGTCTTTGGAGTATGGCAAAGACTTGCACATTTGATTCTTTCCGATGCGATTAGCACTCGGGGTCCTTGGAGTTTGGTTTTAACGCATAGGCATGTGAGGGGAAGTGGTTTGGACTTAGCCCAAGGGGCTTAGGTCCATAGTAAAGACTTGTATTTTTTATGAATTTTTACATAGTTTTTAATGGAAATGGGGGTTCCAAAATAGTTAAAAAGTGAGTTTTTAACTATGGAAAAGGGAATTTTTCATAAATGGAAGAAGAGGATTTATGAAAACAAGGGAGTTTTGATGGAGAAAAAGACAAATGAAGGTTTCAGAAGGGGAAAATGAAGGTCTTTCGACGGTCTTTTATTTGGAATCGTGAGAATTTACGAGTATAAAAATGGAAATAGTAATGAAGATTTTGGACGAGAGGCATGAGGCCTTTGTTGAAAATGGCAACAAGAAACAGTTAAGGAGGCCTCCTGAAACATCTTTCTTGATCCTAGTTGGAAAGTGATCACCTAAACTAGGTAGGGACCACACATGTGATTTTTGTCGAAAAGTCTATTTTTAGACTATGTCTATTTTTAGACATATGGAGCATGGTCTAGGAGTTGCGGGATGCTATTCTTGGATGATTGGTCAAGTTGGTAAAAATATATGGACAACTATTTTTAGACATACAGGTCGAAGTCTATTTTTAGACTGCCTGTCTAAAAATAGGTCAGTCAAATATTATTAGCTCTTAATAATATTTGGACTATAAACATTATATTATTCTCTTGGAGCACTTCAGTTTGAGATACGGATGTGGCACATGCAACTGAAAGAAGGAATTACGTTATTCCTAGGGTTTATTTGAGCTTTTTCATGGTTGACTTCAGTTAGAACTCATGTGGCAGAGTTTGGTGGAGTTGATGGATCAGTTGATGGAGTTGTGTTCTGTTTAACTTAGTTGAACTAGTTGTATTTAGTCTAACTGAAAAATACACTAGTGATGAGTGGTGTGAATTAATTATTAATTAATTCACTAATTATTAACTCATAAATCAACTAAAAAACACATCAGTTAACTGCAATGCATGGACAGTTCAGTGGAGACCAGTGTTAGAGGTGGGTGAAAGGGTGAGTCTACTATCAGTTGTGACTATTGGTTGTGCATGAGATTTGCACACACATTGATTGAGATTGCCAATGAGGATTGCGCAGTACAAGCCAAGGGGATTCAAACTTGGATCTCATTCATTCTCATCTTGGATTGCGCAGTAGAGGCAGGCAAACAGTGGAGGAGATTTGAACCTGTGACTTGTTCAAATCTGAGCTAGTTTGTGTGTAACTATTGGAGATAGTACTGAGTACTTGTGAGGATTATTGTACTATGATTGTTACATGTTCTCTATCATTATAATATACAGATAGTTGGGGGTTTTCAGCTGTATGCTTTCCCCATTACATACTGTGTTTATGTGTGCTTGACTATTGTGTTTATGTGCGCATGCGACTGTTTCTATTTCCGCATATTGATGATCAATTGTAGAAGAGGTTATGTGTTATGCATGAATTCGAATTAGTGTGTGACCAAGATAATCTCGGTGAATAAATATTCATTATTCAGCAAATTTCTACATGGTATCAGAGCGAGATTGATCATCGGATCTATTACAGTGATTACAATTATTTCGGTAGACAGAGTCTGTAATGGGCCAGGTAGCCTTTGGATCCATCCTTTCTCTGAAAGGTGATATATCCAGTAAATTCCCCTACAGTCGATCTCTGTGCTAGAAATAATTTTTTCTCAAGTTTAGATCGGAAGCGGTTGAGTTTTAAGCTGTTGGAATTCGAATTTTGCAGCAGTGTTTTCTTGGTGTCGAAGTCAAAATGTCTTATCAAGGATTGTGATTGGAGTATGCTCTTGAAGGCAGCTCGAATTATATTGCATGGAGAGATAGGATGGAGGCGGTGCTCGATGACAATGGGCTGAAGGAGTTCATAGATGCTGAAGTTCCAAAGCCTAGCGATGCAGCCTTGGTTGAGGCTTGGCAAAAGAAGACAACAAAGTGTCGAAGGATTCTGTTGGAGGGCGTGAAGGATCACATTGTATCCAGCCTGCATGGAAAATATTCTCCATACTTGATGTGGAAAGCGTTGACAGATTTATTCCAAAGCAAGAGCGACCAGAGGAAGTTGGCACTCAAGGATAAACTCAGGAAAATAAAGATGGAGAAGAATGACACTATTCCGGTATACTTGACCAAGTTTGTCCACTGCAGGGATGAGCTTGGGAGTGTAGGAGTTAGTGTGGATGATGAGGAGCTGGTGAGCTTGGCTCTCCTCGGGCTTCCGAAAAGTTGGCATGCATATCAGGACAGTGTCAATGGTCGAGAAAATTTGCCAGGATGGGAAAGACTGTGGTCTGATCTTGTGCAAGAGGAGATCCGGCGGAGTACCAGAGATGGATCTTCATCAAAGATATCTGATGAAGAAGATTGCGCTTTGGCTGCCAAAGCAAGGAAGGGGAAGGGCAAGGAGAAGGCTTCTCAATCCGGTGCGGATGGTAAAAAGCGTGACATGTCCAAAGTGAAGTGTTTTCACTGTCACGATCATGGACATTATGCCACGAATTGTCCACAAAAGAAGAAGAACAAGCAGGCTGTTGGAACTGCAGCTGGTGAGGCTCTTGCCTCGCAATTTGAGCTGGACTTCTCATTGATCGCATGCATGGTGTCTAGTGCATTGGGATCGAGGTGGTATTTTGATAGTGGCGCTTCCTTTCACATGACGGGAGATGTGAATCTTTTCAGTGACTTGGTGGAGAAAGATCTCCAGTTGCATGTTGAGTTGGGCGACAATGGATGATACAATGCGACCGACATTGGTACCATAACCTTTCAGAGGGAGTCAGGTAAACTCATTCTTTTACAAGATGTATTGCATGTACCAGGTCTAACAAAGAATTTAATCTCAGTCGCAATGTTAGAGGATAAAGGGTATGAAGTTGTCTTTAGAGAAGGGAAAGTTTTCCTTCGGCACAAGGCAACGGGACAAGTCAAGAAGGTTGGGATTCGGGCAAAGAATCTCTACAGACTTGAAGTAGATGGGATGTCTACTGAGCTTCCTACTGTTGGGAAGCGGGAGAAAGACATGCAACTGATGCTTGAGAGGGAGCAAGTTTTGCATGCAGGTGAAAGTGAACCTCGGGGTGTGGAGCAGCCACAAGAGGATCATGGAGTGGGAGAGACCACTCATGTAGAGAAATTCCATGCCAGATGGGCAGAGGGAGTGCATGCAGCTATACCACCAGGTGAGAGGTGGGGCGACATGCATGAGTAATCCCAGGTGGATATTTCTAGGCAGGATTCATGGAGATGGTGTGGATCTCATGAATTGAACCTGGCTACGAGGTGCCCACAGCGCAGCAGTAGCAGATTAGTTGGATTGATGCAGGCAGATCAAAGTGACAGTGTCGGATACTAGAGCGCGAATCAGAGTTGACAGCAAGTGCAAGAGTGCATGGGTGCAAGAGTTCAACAGCGCAGTGGTTCCTGATGACATGTGCAGTAGCTAAGCAGAGGTCGAAGACTTTGATGATAGATGCTAGATGCATCAAGACTGATTGAGTTGTTTGGAGCCTATTCAGTTTCAGAGGAGTTGCAGAGCAGATGCATGGAGTTGCATGGCGCTTGTGAAGGTTGCAGGGCGAATGCATGGAGTTGCATGTCGCATGCAAAGACATTCCTTTCTTTTTGAGAGGGAGTGTTGAAAATGGCAACAAGAAACAGTGAAGGAGGCCTCCTGAAACATCTTTCCTGATCCTAGTTGGAGATTGATCACCTAAACTAGGTGGGGACCACACATGTGATTTTTGTCGAAAAGTCTATTTTTATACTATGTCTATTTTTAGACATATGGAGCATGGTCTAGGAGTTGCGGGATGCTATTCTTGGATGATTGGTCAAGTTGGTAAAAATATATGGACAGCTATTTTTAGACATACAGGTCGAAGTCTATTTTTAGACTGCCTGTCTAAAAATAGGTCAATCAAATATTATTAGCTCTTAATAATATTTGGACTATAAACATTATCTTATTCTCTTGCAGCACTTCAGTTTGAGCTACGGATGTGGCACATACAGCTGACAGAAGGAATTACGCTATTCCTAGGGTTTAGTTGAGATTTTGCATGGTTGACTTCAGTTAGAACTCATGTGGCAAAGTTTGGTGGAGTTGATGGATCAGTTGATGGAGTTGTGTTTTGTTTAACTTAGTTGAACTAGTTGTATTTAGTCTAACTGACAAATACACTAGTGATGAGTGGTGTGAATTAAATATTATTTAATTCACTAATTATTAACTCATAAATCAACTAAAGAACACATCAGTTAACAGCAGTGCATGGACAGTTCAGTGAAGACCAGTGGAAGAGATAGGTGAAAGAGCCGGTTTACTATCAGTTGTGACTATAGCTGTGCATGAGATTTGCACAATCATTGATTGAGATTGCCAATGAGGATTGCGCAGTACAAGCCAAGGGGATTCGAACTTGGATCTCATTCATTCTCATCTTGGATTGCGCAGTAGAGGCAGGCAAACAGTGGAGGAGATTTGAACCTATGACTTGTTCAGATCTGAGCTAGTTTGTGTGTAACTATTGGAGATAGTACTGAGTACTTGTGAGGAGTATTGTACTATGATTGTTACATGATTCTCTATCATTATAATATACATATAGTTGGGGGTTTTCAGCTGTAAGCTTTCCCCATTACATACTGTGTTTATGTGTGCTTGACTATTGTGTTTATGTGCGCATGCAACTGTTTCTATTTCCGCATATTGATGATCAATTGTAGAAGAGGTTATGTATTATGCATGAAGCTCAAATAGTGTGTAATCGGGATAATCTCGGTGAATAATTCGTGAAGTTATTGAAGTCTCTGGCCTTCTAGGAGCCTTTGGAGAGCCAACAATTTTTTAAATAATAAAATTTGTTCAGTGGAGAGCTCAAAAGTCTTAGCAACCTTTTGGTATAATCGGAATATTATAGGTGGCTAACAAAAATTTTGGAAATCTTTATTCGCCTCTGAACTTACATTCTCTTGTAAAGAAATTCCAATGTTTCCTTCACAAGCCCTCTTATCTTTGACAAAACTTGGACTTTCTATATTGCAGGAAAAATTTCTACAATCCCACGCATTATCTTCGATTTCTTGCGCATGGAGAAACATCAGCTTCAGAGTGTTAGGATTTCTCTCCTTGAGATAAAAATCCAAGGCAATAGAAAGAGCTTTCAAATAATAGACCATAGTTGTTGCTTCTGGAGGTCGAATTTCTTTTGGCATGCTGAAATAAATTTTTTGAAACCTCCTATTAAACTCGGAAATTGATTCATTGCTTTGTCTTCGAATAGAATATAATTCCAAAAGGTGCTCTTCATATGACTTATTCTCGCCCCAAGATGTAAGAAATACATCTTGAAGATCTTGCCAGGAATTAATTGAACTTGCTTCCAAACACTGGAACCATTGCTGAGCATCCTGCTTTAAAGAATGGAAAGACATCCTTAAAGCTACGTCTTCATAAATAATTTGAAATTTGTCTAGAAATTACTCAAATTCCAAGATATGTAGTTTAGCTGAAATTTCCTTCTCCTTCCCGGAGAAACTTGGCAAGGACTTGAATCCGTTTGAAGGATATTGATGGAGAATAGCGGGCAGCTTCAGGGGTTTAAATATTTCTCTGTTTTTGAACTGAAAAGCAGTCAATTTCTTATGAGGAAAAATATTATCATCCAAAGATGATGAATCATCACCCTTATGCCCAGACTGTGACTGATTATCTTTCGGGATTGTAATACAACAATCATCCCTCCTTTCATATTTAGGAGATACACTTGTGTCAAGATTTATAATACAAGCAGAAGAAAAATCATCTTTTTCCAATAATGAATTTACATTTTGGGCCTTATAATCTTCTGAGAAAATAAAGCAGGAAACAATCCTTTTAATATAAAAGGGAAAATAGACCACTAAACTGACAGTAAAAAATAGAACCTCCTTTAAAAACGGAAATGCTGATACATGTTTTTTCCATGATACTTTCTCATCTTCTTGCTAGAAAAATTCTTCATCTAATGAAACTTTCATCAGTGGAGTCGCCAGGTGAATAATAAACCACCAAAATTCAGATCTGAATCTTGTTCACCATCAAGAGTAATGCATTATGAAACATTCTGCTGCAAGGTATTTGACCTCGTGTTTAGCTTTCTGAAAATGAGAATTCTGTAAAAGTAAAACACAGCCGAGTACTTCCTCCTCGCTGAACAATCAGAGGAAATAGAAAGAAAACCCAGGGAAATGAACTTCGCTTCTTCGATCCCCGGAAACGGCGCCAATTTATGTTGTACCTTAAGAAACAATTCCTTGGCTATGAAAAGGAATCCGTGCTTAAGACATTCAAATAACTATGTCATAGAGATATAGATCCATGTTTAATCACCTCCAGAGTTCAATCATTGAATCTTCAAAATCAAATGCTATAAACGATCCACAATGCTATTATCTGCTGATATAGAATGAAATGTTCAAAAGAAGAATGGAAAAAGCCCAAAACGATATTCTGCTGAACAGAATCTATCATCTCAAACTTTAGAAGAATTAAAAGAAAATAACAGTTAAAATGAAGGAGCGCCTATTAAGGGTTTTAACTCTTCTTTACACACGTAAAAAGAGACCTGCTGCTTCGATACTTCATTTTATTCAAGGACTGAAAATACATTATGTAAACTAGGAGACGTATCAATACCAACAAATGCTAGAAGTTTGTTTTTCATTCATTAATCACTTGAAATCTCAGTACAAAGAGCACTGTCTGGAGATCCAAAAACCGGAACCCCTCCTCCTCCTCCTATCTCTGCTTTTATATCTGCTATTTGATCTAACTAACTGTTATGATCAGTTTTAAAACTGATTCTTGGAAATTTTTGAATTAGTTGAAATTAAAAAATGCTTGTTTTAATATTATATATATGGGATTGGGATTAGAGCACGATGGCGCGCGCGGGAGAAAACACTGTTCTAGGTTTACAGACCATCGCCGCCGCGGTTGGGAGTTTGCTTTGCAGGAGGCGCCTCCATGGCTCGGGTTCCTGCTACATCACCGATGCTCCTTGTGCCATTCGGGCTGGGCATCCTTGCAATCTTATGAAATTTTTAATTTCAGCTGAGACCGGGTCATGGACCTGCAGAACTACCAGAACGGGGCTCTGGTGCCTACCCTGTCTCTCATATGACAATGTGGGGCGTGGAATAAGCACCTGCATGTGCTTTTGGTCCATTGATGACTTTGTATTTGATATACCGACGGAGTATGCGAACTGCCACATCCCGCATGGTGCCTCTGGCCGCATTGCCCTGTATTCTGGGTCGACTGCACAAATAGGGTCCTCTGTCTTGCTTTTTTATTGGGAGCCGACACATGATTACCCTGTTGGTGAGCTGGCATCCACAACCCTGCCCTGGGCCGGGAGAATGGGCGGACTCTGGGCATCCGGAATAAAGGCCAGGCGACATCCACAGTTGCATATGAACCTGGGGCTGCTGGGGATAGCTCGTCTACCCATTACAGATGCTGTGGGTTTTTCAAAAGAGACTCCATGGATGCACACGGACCAGCTGAGACAGACACTGGCGCACGAGGTGGTGCTTACTGTCAAAAATCGCAGCCTGCATACCTGCATCTCCGATTCCCAGGTAGGATCCACATCATATCAAGTGTTCATTAAGCCTCCTGTTGGAAATAGCTTTATTATATGGATTCAAACAACAGATACAATACTACATCTGAAGGCAACGATCCAAACTAAGGTGGGTTACCCAGTCCAGGCTCAGTCTCTGATATTTGGGGGGAAAGCACTAGCTGACCACTGTTCTGTTTTTGACTACTCCATTGTCACGGGGTCTTCCATCTGCCTCAACCTCAGACTAAGGGGTGGCATGATGGGACAAAACAGGGCTCATGGTCCCTCCATGGGCGCAAGTGCATCCAAAACTGTACCCACAAAAGGTTCTTACAGTTCTTACAGGAATATATTACAGGGGGAAAAAAGCACTCCCACTGCACCGGCTGCCCCTGCTGAAAATTCACCAAAGCCATATATTGTAGAACAGCAGGACAGTGTGCCTGAAATAAACATAGACAACATAGATATTGATATGCATAAAACTGTTTACGAATCCCAAGCCATTATTGGCAGATTCAACTGCTTCTGGCCCAAACCAATGGAGCTGTTCCATTGGATTTTTACAAACTGGACAATGGAATGTGAAATACACCTATGTTCTAAGGGGTTCTTCATTGTCAAATTTTCATCCACAGAGATCAGAGATGCCATTCTCAGTCAGGGACCATGGTTCTGGGGCTCCACGGGTCTCTTCATTACACCATGGTTCCCAAACTTTGATGCTAATACCATGGAGGTGACCAAAATGCCGGTCTGGGTTAGGCTCTACAACCTCCCGCTACATTTTTGGCATGAAAATGTTCTTGGCTGCATTGGAAACACTCTTGGCAGATACATTAAAACTGATACCCAACGCCTGGAAGAACGCATATTCACTTTCGCACGAATCTGTGTGGAGGTTGATTTGAGCAAGGGACTCCCAGAGTCCATTATACTGAACAACAAACAACAGAGATGGACTCAGCATTTAGACTATGAGAACACAGCCTTCAGATGCCGGATATGCAGGTGCACGGGACACCTACAAAACTCATGCCCGGCAGCAAAAAGGGACAACAGGAAAAAGAAGAAAACAGGCAAAGTGGCAAAAGGTTGGCAATTCCCCTCGGAAGAGCCAGAACCACAGGAAGAAGAGGTGGAGCCAACACCACATGAGAATCAACAAACAGATACTTCCTTGGGCACACAAGAACAGGAAATGCAAGATCCACCTGACACCACCACAAAGTCTCAGCAGGACATGGTACCTGGCACATTAGATAGTGGGGGATACAAAAGAACACATACATCAGACACATCTGACTCTGACAAGGATCATGGAGCACCAACAGAAGAAAATCAGCTTCTACTTATCGAGACCGAGCAAACACTCGGTGCTTGGCGTAAGGTTGAAAAGAAGAAGGGGAGAAAATCTTAATTGTATCACCATTGCTTTTTTATTTTGCGGCTTTTTGGATGTCTTTGGACATATACCAGCACATACAACATGTAATTTTGTTTTATCATAAATAAAATTACGAACTTTTTCATTGTGAAAAATATTATATATATTATTATATATATATATATCATATATAATATAAAACCCAAAAATAGAATCGGAAGTTTAAAAGGGAAAATGGTGCATTTTGGGTCCCACCACTACACCCATATGTATTAACGACACCATCACCCATTGTTTTTGAAAACCCATAACCGCCTACGGGAGCAATGATAGCGGTTTCCTGAGAAAGGGCTAAGTGATGCCACAACGCATCACAGCCGTAGATTTCATAAATAGTGGTTTAAATCAAACCATTTGTGGGGGCACTATCTCTCATAAGATCTGTTTAATTTGTGCTGCCGCAAGACCATTGGATCTGAGCTAGATGATCCAGATTGTCGATTCAACTGCAATACTATATGTGTTTTCTTCCTTATGAAATTGTGAGCCACTTAAACAAATCCTGAACATTTCTGAGCCATCTCCTCACTCCGCCTGTAGATCTCAGCATCTTGTCCTTTCACAGAACCACAGGGGTTCCTCTTGACCCAGTTCATTCATTTATTATGACAGTTCACTCACTATTCTGAATCATACTTCAGAGCTTATCATGGATAATGATGGTGCCGAATACGCCAGCTTCATGGTAGATTTTTTATGCGAAACTATATTAGAACAATCCCTGTTAGCCCACTGTATCACCCTGAGCATCCCTTGTTAAGCAACATGAGCCTTCATAATAGTGTGTGCCATGCAGGTAATTGGCAATGAGAGAAACGCAGCATCTATGGATAATCAAATCACTTTAACATATGGACAACCTTCTAGTCATTTTAAATTCTCGTTGACAGGAAATGAAGAGAAAAGAAAAAACTAAGAATCAATTACGCTTCAACTCTTTCAAACAATCTCGATATATCGCACTATTCTTCGATTATTTGGGAATACTTCTTGACACAAGGTATGTTGAATTTCAGAAATTCAAAGTTCAAGTTTCCATCGAAATTAGGTAACTAAGTGGCGGCTATACTATTCGAACTGTCACAAGTGAATGTGCAGCTACAGGCCTAGAGGTAATGCCATGTGTTACCAAAGTTGAATTATTTAAATTCAACTGATTAACCGAAAACAGTACGACAGTTGACCCTTATTTCTCCCGAGGAGCCTGTAAGAGGACTGATGTTCCCCAACTTCACCATCGATGCTGCAAACTGTATGTGAAAGTATTCTTCATTTTCTGCATAAAATATCACTAACTCAGTTGTCCTTCACTGCCCCTTGGCGAACAATTCTCCGTTTGAATTCAACAACCTTTGACCATTCAGCAAGTGCTTGAAGTAGTATTTGTCGAATTGGGTGAGACTCACAAAATCCAATGGGAACAAGTTATTATCTCCTTCGGATTTTGGACACTTGGATATGAGCCGATCATAATAAGACTTGTCTAGGGTTAAGTCTCTTGCTCCATTTCCGTTCTGGTTGTAAAACCTTTGCTTGAAACTCGCGCATCGAGACTGGTCGATGGTGTGACTGCCTGAAAGGGCCGCCAAGTCTATCTCATTCAGACCCTTTTTGTTAAACATGCTAATAAGAGTTTCAAGAGTTGAGTTAGGTGCTGGAATATCATTGTTAGCCCCAGTCCATCTTGCACTCCTTGAGTCTCTCCTCCATATATATTTTGTCTGCTTCTGGGGTCAGTCTGAAATAAAGGGAATACCACCCTCTTGCAGTATTTCAAACACTCCAGGATATCTCTTTAACAAGGCAATTACTCTTCGTTTTTTATTGAGTCCAAGATCTCTTCTGTACTTACCAAGCTCTCTGAGAGACATCGTCCTAGTGGTTTGTTTTGACAAGAATGTCCTGAATCTTAGACACTAGTTTCAGCTTCTTTTGGCGCTGTATAACATCGTCAAATGGCATTTCCTTTCTCCTTTTCACGACTGCAACTATTAGAGGATGACCCTGAGGAGATTTTTGACAAAAACCCATTTCAAATGCGTTGAACAGAAAGTTTCTATTGTTTCCCGAGAAGGAGTGCTTGGTTTGTTTCAGAGCAATGCAAGTTTTGCCTAATGTCGCTGTTGGTTTTCTCACTGAAAGAGAAAAGGAGTGATAAGAGCTTCTTGATACAGATGAAGTCACAATAGGAGTCAAGACCCAGTTGGACTGAATAAGAACAGATTTAAACGTTTTAAGCTCCACTTCCATCGTCCCAAATTTCACTGAAACTCCATTTGAATATCCACAAAACTACTATTTGGCAGATGTGGATTCTGTCCGACTCCTATGGGTAGTCACTTATAAAATTTGTAAAAAACACCCAGTAACAATCGCTGAGAGTATCAACACAGATTTTCCAGTATCACATAATCCATCGCTCCAAAGTTCATGGAACTAATGCCTGGAGATCGACATTCCACTTTCATGTATTGAATGTGTAATCTTCTTAGAAATAAGAAAGCCAGAAATCCGGGACATGTAAGTTCAGATTGCAATCATTATTAATGTAAAATTTATGATTTATGGAAGGACTGCTCAAAATATGCACCAAATAAAATTCCAAAACAACCTCGCTCGACTCTCCAATAACCGAGGATTAAATGAACATCAACACTTTCATAAGCTTTCAAAATGAAATAATTAGTCTTACCCCCCGCAATGTAATTAAATCACCCAATAAAATATTTCTTAGGCACAAGTGTTTCAAATTCCTTTAAAACATTTTTTTTATCTCCTTGAACTTCTTCCACTTCTTCGTAATTTTCCAATAATTGTTCCTCAACAACCTTAAATTTCCAAGAACCTCTCCCGACTTTTTGTTGAGTGATATTGTGCTACAACATACACCATCTGTGGAAAACAATTTAGCGATGTTGTAAGTATGGTATATCCCTTAATCCAAAAAATAGTATTTTCGAGCGCCCGAGGGTAATCTCTTGGGCCACATCATTGCTAAAAGTGGGATTAAAGTAGAAATGGAGAGGGTCAAATAAATTATGTAGATTTCCTTCCTAGTGAAGAATAAATCTATGCGAAATCCCTTATGGTAAAACCAACTTCCTTTGTAAGTTCATCTCCAATTACACTTAGATAGTCAAGCCAATATAGGAGAGGGTAAAAAAAGATGAAATATAAAGATTGGATAAAATGTAAAAGGGCGCGTTTTATCGTATCAAGTAGGTTATCACGAAGCACTCGCTTTATACAACCTAGATTTCAACAAATATTTCTTGCTCTACATCTTTGCTTCGAACACTTCTCTTTTCATCATAATTACGTAGAAGAATGATCATTACAACAACCGGCCCATATAATTTATGAGTGGTAGTCTTCAAGGACCCGAATTCAATTATCGTGCCAGTGATAATCATTCTTATGCAAAGTATACAAGGTGGTTAATTATCACTCTATTATCTTTGTTTCACACCCATCGGTTAGACCATTGTTTGTCACAACAAGATCCAGGTGAGAGAAGATCGAAATGGATGATTGGTTTACAGGAGTACGACTTAGATTTCAAGCCGCTTTACACAATCAAGGGCCACGGTCTCGTCAACTAGCAGCAGAATTAGTGGATGCAAAGGAAGAAGAAGACCCCTTTGGATAGGAGTAGGAAATTAAAATGTATAGTGTAGAGCAAATACCTCCAATTATCATTATGAACTCTTGGTACACATATGTTTTCCAATACCTCGAGCATGGCACCACGCCCTCCCATTTATATGCACAAATGAAGAGGGAACTTATACTCAAATCATTATCTTACTATTTGGTGCATGAGGTAATTTTTTAGAAAGCACCATAATGGAGTGTTTCTCGTGTGTTTGGAAGCACACGATTTAGTGAAGGTATTGTGTGATCTCCACGTTGAACCAACCGGGGGACTTTTCACGAGCAACACAACGAGTGCATAAAATCATGTGGGCTAGTTTCTATTGGCCTACATTTTTTCAAAATTCTCATGCTTACGCCCGCAAGTGTCCGATTTGTCAAAGGTGTTCCAACCAAAACAAGAATTTAGCCACCCATTGTATCCTATCGTAATCGAAGAACCTTTCAACGATGGGGCTTAGATGTTATTAGAGAAATATTTCCACATTCATAAAAGTAGAACCACTATATTCTCACTATCACAAAATACTTTACGTGGTGGATAGAAGAAGTTTTGCTTAAATAGGTGAATGATTAGGAATTCATAAAATTCCTTCTACATAATATCATTTCTAGGTATGGCATTCCTACTTCACTTGTTTTTTATAATGCAACATACTTTTCATTGATAAAACTCTATGGTTTTGAATTAGAGAATGGAATTGCATTGAATAATTCAACTAATTATTATTCACATGGTAATGTTTATACTGAGTCCACGAATAAGAACCTCATACATATCATCAAAAAAATACCATATTCCGTGAATAGAGGAACTGAACTTTGCTTTGGTAAATTATTTATGGGTGGATTGAGTCATGCCAAATCCCTCTTTGAACACCTCCCATTACTTCCTAGTATATGGAAAATAAGTCATCGTCACTCCCAACATCTACTTTCCTTATCTCCAACTTTCAAAAGAATCCCAAGGAAATCCATGCTTATTAGTGGAGCGTAGGATGGATACTCTTCACAAGTTAAATGAAGAAAGGTTGAATGGAAAGGAAAAATTTTCTCTGCATCGAGTCATATCAAGAGGTGGTTTGATAAGAAGTCCGTAAGTAAGAAAAACTTCATCGTAGGGTGACTTAGTCTTGAAGTGGGACAAATCCCACGAAGACAAAAGAAAACACACCAAGTTTCAATCCATATTTATTGGGCCATTCACAGTCCATGAAAATATTAGCCAACACATTTATCATCTTCAATCACTTAACGATAAGATTTTATCTCTCCCTATCAATGGCCAAGACTTAAATCATTACATTCAATGATGATCCGGGGTTATGCCCTACACTATGTACATATTCTTTCTTGTTTTTTTTTGTGTTATGTGAATAAGTGTTGTGCATATACATGTTTTGTCTTCTTAGTATGTGTGTTGATAAATTATAAAGAGACTTGTGACACTTAAACATTTGGATAAACCTTTAGTACACTTTCCTTTTGTTGGTTATATCTTTTGGCCGATGAAGTTCGACAAAAAATACGATCCATCCGTAAGGAGACTTTTGGTTAAACCATAAACTCGTGACTATTCGGGAAACCTTATGCCCTGAATTCGAGTTATTTATGTTTCGGTGTGTCCATGCTTATCCAATGATAAGGACGAGATAAGGGGAAAAATCTAAATGAGAAAACCTAAATCATAGGTCTCTATATGCTTCTTTGAACGAATGAACTCTCTTACTCTCAATAATTCGAAATCCCTCTTCCTCCAAAAACTTAATAAGTTCCAATGCATAGTATTATAAAAACAAATAAATAAAGCTGAAATAAGATAAAGAATTCTGTGCAAATAGGTGAAGCAAGAAACTCGTCTGGGTATCGTCCAAGCTTATCGGCAACAAAATTAACACAAGAGATAAAAAAATTATACTATGAAAATATTAAGCTTACTAATTACACTACCCTTCCCAACTCAAAACATTGTGATATTGGTGAATTTTATGTTGCGTTCAACCGAGAAGGTATGATGGGGACCCTCGTATATTCACGGGGTAATATTGGAGACAAAAATAATCCACATGATGAATCAATACTCCCCCAAAGAACCAAGACCCTCAATGAAAGAGTTAACCAAGGAAGAGAAGTTGGAATTCTACCAAAGGTGTGTCACCAAGTGTTGTCACTACTACAAAACCCTCCAAAAATTTTTTTCCTATGCTCAATTTTGGAGCCTTCCTTGGTCTTTTACATTATCATCATAAACATTGAAACTCATTCCATGTGTTTTCTTTGAAGTGTGTTTGGTTCCCTTTGCAAGTTAGGAAAAAATGAAGTATTTTCGCATGTTGGTTGTCGCCTCATGTACATAAGCTTGTTATGGTGGATTCAAAAATTCATATTTGTGTAAATGAGTTTTTCTAACCATGTAAAATTTTTTTTGCACTCATTTGAAAATTTTTTAATCATTGTCGCAAAAGTGTTGTCATAGTCGCCGCAAAGTGTATCTTAAGTGTCGCACTTGTCATAAATCGTCGTAAAGTTGTCGCATCTGAGGGTAATGCATTTTTAATGTGTCATGGATTATCTATGTTGTTTTTTTCATCAAGTATTCTAAGTGTGTGATCACATGTGAAGTTTCATCATTTTTTCACATCAATCTCACCATTCCCACATTTAGCAATTTTTGGAAACGTTTCTTGACCAAGCAATCTAGCTTCACCGAGCCTCCCTAAATTGTGCATTGAGAAGTTTCATTCATATATATATGAAATTACCTATTGGAATTGTGTAATTCACATTTATTGCCTCCCAGGACCATTGCACCGCGCAATTTCTATTCTCGAGCTCCGACCTTGACTCCCTGAATTGCACAATTCCTCCTCCCATCCCTGGCCTTAACTATGTATTGTGCAGCTCTCTAGCCTCAATATCATACCTTGATCTATATAACTATACAACTACATAATGGAATAGCCTCCCTTGTCTCCTGGAACTATGCAATATGTTCATTCAGTGCCCATCCCCTCATCATGTGTCACTGGGCTCCCGTAACTACGTAGTTTTCTCCCTAAGCCTAGTCCGAACTATGGATTGCGCAATTTTAAGGCTCAAGGCTCCCTCTTTCCTTCTTGAAATATGGAATCACACAGTCACTTAACCCCTTTACCATCTCTCTATTTGGTTTTTGGCTCACCAAATGATCATTATGCATAATCTTACATTAGGGGGTTTTCAAATTGATGTTGTCTCGTCATAAGTGAATTATAGGAATAGGTACCCTATCATGCCATGGCAAGATGATGAAGAAGGATATTAAGCAGGGGAATCATGTTATAAGAAATTCTTGAGTACGCAAGTCAATCAATCAAGAGAAAGAAAAGAGGCACTAGTTTGCGACCACTTTTCCGTGACATGAGATCATTGAAGATTCTTATTGCCAAGCCATGCAAAGGTGAAAATAAAATCATCCTCAAGAAGAAACTCAACACTTAGAAACAAAAGTGGCTTGAAACTTCCACCTCATCGAGTTTCTCATGTCGATAGTGTCATTTCATTTCATTTCATGAGTCGCCACATGCCACACCATTTTTGCTAATGTCGCAAATTATGTTTCAAAAATATATTGCAAAGTGAAAGTCGAAAGGAAATATGTGGAATATGAAGAGTCATGTAAAGTTTAAAAGTAACAGAAAGTAAAATAGTTATGAGGGTAGACGAAGAGCCACAAGGAAGGTGAAGAATCACCTTCTCATTTTTATATACACCCCATCATTGTAAGAGCAAAAGATTGTTCACCTTGGCTCCTCCCCGCAAAGCATTAAAGAGATAATCTAGCTATTTTGGGGAGAAAGGAGTGGCCCCAACACTCCAATATTGTAGCTAGTTATGTTCATTGGATACATGTGTCTTGGAACTTTCAATTAATAACAAAATGCTTCAAGGCCAACACATTCTTCATGCATGGAATATGAATGTTTGTAAGACTATTATGCGTATGTTTTTACTTCATGTTTGTTTACACATGTGCTAAGGTAGTTGAACTATTTGATTTATTTTAATACTTATGATTCAAAATGTGTTGTAATGGTTGCTATTGTTGTCCCATTATTATGGAATATTATGTGAGATATTATATAGATATTTCTCATCTATTGGTTGTAATGACTCGTCACATCCCTTGTGGAATATTTTATTGGATGTTAGATGAATCCTTCTTGTTCACATGTGTCTCTTCTTGGGTGGTACTATTACCTCTCTCTTAGAGTATCACTTCTCCGAAAACCCCGTGTAATAGAGTAAATTTGACACATCTTCAATTGAACACTCACCGAGCACACCTTATTTTTTTTCAAAGGAAACGTTTCATCCCTCCCTCTTCATCTGGGAAGTTAGATCCAAGGAAAAACTTTAGGAATTCGTGAAATTGGGCCATATACCGGATGGGACTCCTATACCAAATGGGGTGAAGTATAATTGGGAATTAATATAAAAGAGATCCCTCTGAATGTTGGTGGGTCCAACACCATCAACATGACCCAATGAAAATTTACATGGATTAATAAGAGAACCAGCCCTAGTCATATAGCAGACCCTAATTGGATCAATTTCTCATAAGAAATTACTTTCTTGACCCTATTTTACGCATTTCATCTATATTTTGGATGGGAGTGGGTCTGATCACCAGCCCAATTTTTGTCTCCCTCCATTTGTAAGAATATTATGACCCTCTTCCTTTTTAGTTTCACTCACATTGGATTCAATCAAAAGGTTTTTTTTGATGTGGCTTCCAATGCTTTGGAAGGCTAGGTATCTAATTCACTAGTTTTTATTTGAGAAAAAAAAAGCTACAAAGAAATAATTAAAAGGTGGGCCAAAGACAATTTTCAGATCGAAGCAAGGATGTGCACCTCCATCAACTACAATTATCATATGTTCACATAATAATGGAGCAAGAGCAGATCATGAAACAAATTTTGATGGAAGAATATCGAGATTAAAATTTCTTACATAGGGGGATTGAAAGCCAAGGAGGACATTTGTTGGATAAAGTACCACGGGTCTCTAGTTAGGATCAAGGATCAGTGCTATGGAATTCAAGATGATAGGAAGGTTGTGTTGGAGCATATCTCGAGTCTTTAGTTTATCATGAGGATAACAATCTTATGTTATGTCTAATCCTATATGAGAAGGTTCATAATGCACTCGAGATGAATGGAACCAAATAAAGCCCCACATCTTGATGGTTTTCATGCAAATTTATACCCAGTCTTATTGGAACATTATCAATCTTGATCTTTGTCGAATGGTATATTTTTTTTCAATAACCAAAAAATGGGCCAGGGATTAACTCTACCTTTATAGCTCTCATCCCCAAATACGTAATCATTCATCCTTCGAAATATTTAATCCAATCTATATGTGCAATTTTTCATATAAAATAATATTTAAATTCATAGTCTCGCAAACTTAAAACTCTCCTTTCCAAACTCATTTCAAAAAAATCAAGGAGAATTTATAGGGATTTGTCAAATCATTGATAATATAGTATTGGTTCATGAGGATGTACACTCTAGCAATAATAGAGGAGAAAAAGGGATGGTAATAAAGCTAGAAATCATTAATGCTTTTGACATGGTAAGCCACTAGTTTCTCTTTGACGTAATGGAAATATTTGGGTTTGAGAAAAAAAATCTACATTGGATCTTGGCCTACAATTGAGTCCATGTATCTCTCTTTCGATATTTTTTTTAAAAAATATTCAAGGGTCTTCTTTAAGGTTTCCCTCTCCCCTTGTCTCTATATTTTATTGATTTATTTGTTAAGTAGGAAGCTTGAACATGAAAAAAAAGGATTTTTTTGGGAATTAGATTTGGAAAGGGGAATTAAAAGTATTAATCACTCTCAATTCATAGATGAAACTTTTATACTAGATGGATTATCACTTACCATAACTTCTAGATTTAAAAAAAATATTGGAGAAGTTTGTTTCAACATCAAGGGGTTTGGTAAACAAGGAGAAAATCCAACTCTTTACTTGGAATATCAACAAGTTAGTGTAGAACTATATTCTTCAAATTTTAGGACTCTCTATAGTAGAATCATAACTAGAATTAAAATATTGGGAATTCCAATAACCCTCAAACCTTTTTCCTCATTCTTCATAATATCCTTTACTTTCAGTAATTCAAGAATAATTGTGTTAAATGGGATGCACTGCGGCTCAACTTGAATGGAAGAGTGGTGCTTATAAACTCTATTCTTCTATCCTCATCCATGTATCAATTATTGAATATTTTACATATTATGGGTTTAAAGTTAAAATGGCTCGATAGAATCAAAAAGTATTTTTTGGAAACGAGGACGACAAATTTCAAAAAAAATTACCTAGTTAAAGGGGAAGCAATCATAAATCCAAAGGATCAAAGGGGGCTTGTAATTTAAGACGCCCTATTTAAGAACATGGCCTTAGGAGAATTTTTTTTATGGAAACTAATCATTGATAATGAGAAATGTGGGAAGAAATTATTTTGAATATGTATTTTTATGGAGAAATAAATTCCTTCCTAGATCATGTCTTTTATCTCAAGAGGATCTCAAATCTTTCATCTCTTATGTTCATCTCTCCCTTTAATTTGATCTCTATTAACCTAGATCCCTATGAATAAATATGTATTAATATTGGGAAGGATTGAATTATTTCTCTCCTCTCCTATCTAAGACCTTTGCATGTTTGGTTGCAAGAACGTGATGAGTTCCTCCTAGATGATGTCTCTCACTCGGATTGGTGATGGTCTATGGTCTAACTAGTATATTAGTATGCTCCTAACCATTTATAAAACTCTATAAAATAGTTGTAATTTCATCACTCGAGGTGCAATCCCAAAAGGAATTTGGATGAGGACTTTAGAGGTGGGGGAATATTAGATTATACTATTGAAAAAGGCTATATATCTCATCTCTTTCCTAATGGATTTCCTCTAGGAAGAATGATTTGGGAAATTATATGGAATGTGGAGGGGGCTTCCTAACATTAGTGTTTTTTTGGACTCTTGCGCACAATAAGATTCTAAGCATGACTAACCTACAAAAAAGAGGAATCCATGGGCCACTATGATTTCCATTATGCTTCTTTAATGATGAATCCATATCCCATGGTTTTATAGAATTCCATTATACTAAATTTCGTGGGATTTTTCTCTCCTTATTCATTCTCCTTAGCTAAAATTATGTTCTCATTTTTTCCAATTTCCTTAATAACCAAGATAGATATTATTTGGGTAATCTAAAAAAGAAGTGTTTGTTTAAAATAATTTCGAGATTCTTTCCAAAATATACATTCTAGAAATTATGGAAGAATTGTCGTTGCAACAAACACCATCCAAAATTTTTCCTACACTTGAATTTTTTAGCCTTCTTTTGATATTATTGTAGAAATTTGCTGAATAATAAATAATTATCCACCGAGACTATCCTCGGTCACATACTATTTGAACTTCATACACAACACATAATCTCTTCCACTCAACTCAACTCGCGATCATCACACATGCGGAAATAAAATCAAGCGATAACACATCAAATCATCATACACATTAACACGGTATGTATGGGGAAATATTATAGCTGAAAACCCCTGCAGCTATTGTGTATATTATAATGGAGAAATCAAGTAACTAAATAAGTACAATACTCCCTCACAAGTACTCGGTACTTTCTCATAAAGTTACTCACAATCTAGCTCGATCTTTGAACAGAGTATTGGTTCAAAACTCATCGCTAATTGCCTTGCCTCTATTGCATGTTTCAATGCTATGGGATGGCCTCTTTATATAGATAAACCACCAGCATGAACCTGCGCTAATCCTCACGGGCTTACTCCACCTATCTCGTGTGTTGCAAATAGCAACAATATAGTCACAATCGATAACTAACTCCACCCTTTCATCTACCTCTTTCATCGGTCTCCACCGAACCGATCATGCATCGTAGTGAATCGATGTGTTCTTGAGTTGAATAATAAGTTACTAATTAATGAATTAAATAAAATTTAATTCACTCCACTCATAACTAATTGATTAGCTAGTTAAACTAATCTCAACTAGTTCAACTAAAATAAACGAGAACACAACTCCACTATCCTGTCTCATTAACTCCACCAAACTTACGCCACTCGAAGTCCTAACCGAAGTCAACCATGCATGATGCCATCAAACCCTTGGGAACCACGTGATTCCTCACATCGGTTGCATGAGCCACTTCGTAGCTCGAATCAAGTGCTCCAAGAGAGTAAAGCGATGTTTATAATCTAAATATTATTAAGGGTAAATAATATTTGACTTCCATATTTTTTAGGAGAGGCGATCTAAAAATAGCCTTTGACCTCTTCGACCTAAAAAAATAGAGTCTCATCTATTTTTACCAACATGACCAATGCTCCAAGAATCTCAAACTCGGAATCCCTCGAACCATGCTCCATATGTCTAAAAAATAGACTTTGCACTGAATCCGCTCGCGGGCCCACTTAGTGAAGGCGACTTCATTTCACCAAGCTCCACCATCTTGTTGCATTCTCAACACTCCCTCTCGGCAAGATATGGATTATCCGCAACCCCTATCCCCGCCTCTGTGGAATTCGAACTTGCTCCCGGTGAGCGCCTTCGTCAGATGTCGGCATCATGATTCTCCACGTGAACACAATCTCGATATGATGGTACCTAATGTCGATGTGTTTGGACCTATCATGAAATCATCTGGATTAGCTGAGAGTTTAATGCAACTCGAGTTATCACGATAGATCATCGTAGAGCTCCAAAATTCAACATGAACAAACCTGCGAGGATCTTCCTCATCCAAATAGCCTCGCATGCGAAACATGCTAGTCGCCATGTACTCGGCCCTTTCTCTTTGGCCGCGAGTGCCACGGATCTCTGCTTCTCTGTTGTACCGTGAAACTGCCGTCGACCAATGCTGAAAACTCCTCCGGATGTGCTCTTCGGTCCGTTGGACTCGCCTGCTCAACTGCATCGGTGAAGCCGGAAAGCTTCGTTCCATCCTCACATCGCGTACCATAGACCATATCCCGATGTGCCTCTAATATAGCGCAATACATGCTTGCTGCGCTTTCCAAAAGAGCTTGGTAGGCTTAACCATAGCTTGCGAAAGCGGTTAATCGCATAGCATATATCGGGTCGTGTATTGACCCAGATACATAAGCGACCCCACCAGCTGTCGATAGACGGTGGCATCCACTACCTCCACGTGAAGTAGCATCCTCCTTCCTCCAACCACCGGGAGGAGGAGTGTCAACGAGCTTGCAGCCTTTCATGTTGAACCTCTCGGAATCTCCCGAGCATACTTGCCCCGAGAAACAAAAGTGATCCTCCGGCTGCGCCCGCCAAATCTCCAATCCTAGGAAATAATGAAGGATGCCCAAGTCCTTCATCTCAAACTCTCGTGCAAGATCCTCCTTGCATGAAAGTATCAAGCCGCTCATCACCAGTCAAAATCGAGATCATCTACATACGATGCGATGATCAACGGCTCTCCCTCCACCACAATGTGGTACGGGTTTGGATCCGCCTCACTCTTGGAGAATCCAAGCCCTGGGTGAAGTAGTCGTCTATCCGAGTGTACCAAGCATGAGGTGCTTGCTTCAGCTCGTGCTGAGTGCTCTCTTGAGTTGGCACACATGCGACTCACTCGATGAAGATCTCAAAACCTTCGGTACTGCTCTATGTACACCTCCTCCTCAATAACTCCATTGAGGAACGCATTCTTCACATCCATCCGATGAATGTGCCACCCCATCTCTTGCTGAGAGAGCAAGGATCGTCCGTATGGAAGAGTGCCTTGTGATAGGTGAAAAATTATCCTCATAATCAATCCCCTCGATCTATGAAAAGCCATGGGCAAAAAATCTCGCCTTGTACTTCTCCACACTCCCGTCATTGCACCGCTTCACCTTGTAGATCCATCGCGAACCCACCACTAATTTCCCCACCGGTCTTGGGAAAATCTCCCATGCACTTGTTCACCGACGATCGAATCATATTCTTCGATCATGGCATCAACCCATGCGAGGTTCCTCCACGACTTCCTCAAAAGAGGATGGCTCTGTCATGACACATTGACTCACAAGAGCCATGTATCCCGATTAATGCTCCGTCCGATCGTTGTCTTTGTATGCGCCTTGTGTCGTAGGTGGTCCTACAACCTTCTCTCGCATCCGAGCCGACCGCTCGGCTTCCGTCAGTGCGCATGCACCCTACGATGGTTGGCGCTGCACGGGTGGTTTCTTCCACCTCCGAACCTCCTCTTGTGGCTGATCCACATCCTGAAGCTCCTCCTTAGGAACTAACGGCTCCTCATACACGCACAAGTGTAGCTCCCTCTCAAGCGAACACTCGCATGGCTTTCTCCTCCCTGAAATTTTATATCCCTGTCGCACAACGAGTCTTTCGACCGTCTGAAAAAATATACCCGGTAGTTGTGAGGGTGTATCGTGTACCCCAAAAATATTCCAACCTTAGTAGTTGGATCCAGACTTCCTTCTCGCATCCTTCGTCACATGCATGTAGACAAGAGAACCAAAAATCCGCAAATGGGAAATATCGGGCCTCTTGCCGAATAAGCCTCCTCTCGGTGTACTCATGCCAAGAACCTTGTGAGGACAATGGTTCCCTGCACATACACCGTTGTATTGCATGCCTCAGCCCACAAGTGAAGGGGTAGGCCCCGATCATGCAACATCGCCGTGCAGAGACCCACGATCGTTACGTTCTTCCGCTCGGCCACCACGTTCTGCTTCGTGGGTTATGGGGTGCGATGAGCTCTCTCCGAATCCCTTCGTGTCAGTAGAACTCCTTGAATTCAGCCTGAGATGAATTCACCACCATTATCACTCCTTAGAGCAATCACCTTCTTCCCCGACTCCTTCTCAACCGGTGCTTTAAACTCACGAGAACTTCTGCGAATGTATCGCTCTTCTTCTCGCATGAAGAAGATCCAACACTTTCGAGAGAAATCATCAACAAAGATCACATAATACTTGTGCTTTGTCTGTCGGCAAACCGAGAAAGGACCATACACGTACGTGTGTGAAGTCTCTCAAGGATCGTCGTGGGCGCGACTATCCTTCTCGTGAGAGGTGGCTTTCACATACTCCCTAAAAGTACACCCCTTACCTTTGACCGATCGCGCAAGGGTGCCCTTAGAAGCCCGGTGAGAAATCTTTCACGGAATCTTCAAAGCTCCATGGTGAAGGTGGCCCAATCTCACGTGCCACGGTTCACCCTCATCATCCTGGCTCACCACTTCTCCCGCCTTGCATGCCATAGGCGTGTGCGATCATCTACCCGCAACTCGATAAAGGTTCTGAGTTCGAACCCCTATCTTCCGGGTCTCTCCAATAGTCTTCATCGCAGGGAAGGCTTTTTCCTTCGTCGAAGACCACATCATACCCCTTATCCTCCAACATCGCCATAGAGATCAAGTTCTTCTTCAATCCGTGTACATGCATGACATCCCTCGATACAAAGGGTTTACTGGACTCCCTCGAAAGGATATGATACAGGTACCGATCGCACCTTGTATCTACCATCATCGCCCATCTCGATGTGCACACCCAAATATTTGTCCTCCGGATCCGAGAACAACTCCCGATCTCCCGTCATATGAAATGACACACCACCGTCCAAGAACCATCCCAGATCCCAACACACTTGAAACCAAGCATGCGATCGGTGAGCTTTTGGCGATATCGAGGTATTTGGAAATCATCGTCGCCCTTCTCCATCTTGATGTTCCGGAGCTTATCTTTGAGCGCCGGCTTCCTTTGGTCGTACTTACTCTAGAATAGATCCGTCAAATCTTTCCACATTAAATATGGAGTAGCCTTTCCATGCAAGTGGATACAATATGATCCTTGACGCCCTCCAACGAGATCCTTCGACACTTCGCCATCTTCTTTTGCCATGCATCGACTTCGCGCATCGTTGGGCTTTTGGACATCCGTATCTACGAACTCCTTCGGACCATTATCTTCTAATACTGCCTCCATGCGATCCTTCCATGCAACATAATTCGAACCGCCTTCAAGAGAATATTCGAGTCGCAAACCGTTGAAAGACATTTTCAAAGCTGGCACCAAGAAAACAAAAGCTGGCATAGTAAAATTTCGAATTCCACCTCAAAGCTCACCGTGCTCTAGATGCAGCGAGAACAAATTATTTCTAGCACAGTAGATTTACTACAAGGGGCATTTACCAGACCTTTTCACTTTCCAGAAGAAGATGAATCCGGAGGCTACCTCGCACTATGCGCACTACGTCTCATCGAAATAAGTTTGTAATCACTGTGATGATCAATCTCTGCTTCAATAGCTCCGATACCATGTATAAATTTGTTGAATAATAAATAATTATCCACCGAGACTATCCCTGGTCACATACTATTTGAACTTCATACACAACACATAATCTCTTCCACTCAAATCAACTCATATCATCACACATGTGGAAATAAAATCAAGCGATAACACATCAAATCATCATACACATTAACACAATATGTATGGGGAAAGCTTATAGCTGAAAAACCCCGCATCTATTGTGTATATTATAATGGAGAAATCAAGTAACTAAATCGGTACAATACTCCTCACAAGTACTCGGTACTTTCTCATAAAGTTACTCACAATCTAGCCTCGGTTTTGAACGTGTTCACGGTTCAAAACTCACTGCTAATTGCCTTGCCTCTATTTCGTGTTTCAATGCTATGGGATGGCCTCTTTATATAGATAAACCACCAGCATGAACTACGCAATTCTCATGGGCTTACTCCACCTATCTCTGTGTTGCAAATAGCAACGGTGATAGTCACAGACCGATAGCTAACTCCACCCTTTCATCTACCTCTTTCATCGGTCTCCATCGAACCGATCATGCAATCGTAGTGAGCTGATGTGTTCTTGAGTTGAATAATGAGTTACTAATTAATGAATTAAATAAAAATTTAATTCACTCCCTCATAACTAATTGATTAGCTAGTTAAACTAATCTCAACTAGTTCAACTAAAATAAATAGAACACAACTCCACTATCTGCTCTCATTAACTCCACCAAACTTCGCCACTGAAGTCCTAGCTGAAGTCAACCATGCATGATGCCATCAAACCCTTGGGAACCATGTGATTCCTCTATCGATTGCATGAGCCACTTCGTAGCTCGAGCTGAAGTGCTCCAAGAGAGTAAAAGCTGTTGTTTATAGTCTAAATATTATTAAGGGTAAATAATATTTGACTTCCATATTTTTTAGGAGAGACAAGTCTAAAAAATAGCCTTCGACCTCTTCGACCTAAAAAATAGAGTATCATCTATTTTTACCAACATGAACAATGCTCCAAGAATCTCAAACCGGAATCCCCCTGAACCATGCTCCATATGTCTAAAAATAGACATAGTCTAAAAATAGACTTTGCACCAAAATTCGCTCATGGGCCCACTTAGTGAATGCGACTTCATTTCACCAAGCTCCATCATCTTGCTTTGCATTCTCAACAATTATGATCAGTCATATCAAGTTGTTCATGGTCACTTTGTGATTGGTTGATACTTTTCTAAGTCCTTATGTTTTCTTCGAGACTCTAACTATCAAAGTCACTTGCTTACACATGCTTTGCTTTTTGATGTATTCAAAAGCACATCTCTTCCTACCAAGCTTAACGCGTGAGTGTTTTCTTGGAAAGATAAGAATTGTGCATTCCTGGAGAGCAATGCTTGTGCAGTATCTATAAATAGTAATTGCACTAATACTTAATGGAAGGCATTATGTAACTCCTAAATATTACATGATCCATGATGATAGTGATTTCCCCATTTGATAGGGACATTGCACAACACAATCCCATCGACAAGTCAATGTAAAATTCCAGCTTGAAATCCTCTCTCATTATTAGTTGCAAGTGTACCAACATCCCACTCGAGTTTTATCGACTATCACTTTTACATTCTTTTTTCTTTCATAAATGTCACTTTCAATTTCACAAATGTATATTTTTTATTTCTTTAGCTCTTGCAAGTGTCATTCTCACTTATTCTTCATCGTTACAAGTATTTATTTTGATTTCTTTCACTCTTACATGTGTCACACTTTGGCGCACCACTAGAGGTAGATCTAGCACTTTCTTCTTCATTAATTGATCTTATATATCATAAGAATATGCATTAGACACTCGCTCCCACAAGTCAACGCTCTTTCTAGTTGCGAGTAGACACTTGTGTAGTAACTTGTATTTTAAGTGTTGCAAAGATACATTTCAATTGTCACACTTAGAAATAAAGTGTCACTTTGTTGGCGTTTCAAGGTAGGCATGCGAGAACTTGAATACTATGCATTCTCTTCAGTTGTGTTTGATGGTATGCATGTGTGTGATCATATTTTGGAACTTGTTTATATCATGCATTCTTTCTTATTCCATTGATCTAACACCTAGCCATTTTTGGTATTTCCCTTGTCCTCACACTTTGCATACCTAAACTCCCAAATAATCAATGAGCACATTGCACATTCATAGCTAGAAAGGATGCATTATTTACCTTGTACAACTATGCATTGCTCCATTCTAAGAGAAGCTCTCTTCGACAAACACATTGGGCAATATTCAAGAATATTATCTCAAGTATTTACTGGTTACACTTTCTCAATATGCTCAAAGTTAAATTCTTCCTACCTTTATTAAACATTACACCATTCTAGTGGAAAATATGGCGCCCTCTTGATTATCGTTGAAGAGAAATGAAAGGTACAAAGGTTCCCTCTCCTTCATGATGAAGTGAGAATCCTAAAGGTGAAGCTTGACACAACCTTCTATTATTTAAGCTAATCAATTGTGCAATAATTTCACCAAGTGAGCCTCTTAATACACATTGTGCATTTATAGTAAATAGTAGATCCATATCTAGGCTACTATAACCCTCAACTATGCAATATTTTAGTTTGATCCTCAATCAACTCGTGTTGGTTTCCGGATGTGAACAATATTCAAACCCTTTTTCCACATAAATTATCAACCCAAGGGCATTATTTATTTCAAGACTAACGACACGAGTATATGCAAGAGAAATCACATGACTGATTGTAGATCACATGCTTAAATCCATAAAAAATACATACTATTGTAACAACAACTAAAATGGATTGCTTAATTAAAAATACATTCACAACAATTAAAAGATTACACACTGGAACAATAGTAACGAGACCAAACTAAAACATGAAATCAATGGAAGGAAAGGTAACACAACACACGATCGAAGAGTGGGCCCAACTCTCGATCAAGGCTGTAGACGAACTCACAAATTATAGGTGAAACAACGAGTGTTGTGCATTGAATTAATTGCGGAATAAAGCTGCTACAAAAATCTATATGTGCTTGGGCTTAACCTCGATTCACGGCTCGTAGACCCTCTTTATACAATCGCTTAGGAAATTGTAGATTTCCTCCAACAACTACATATCTACAATTATACAATTCATTACAACAACTGACCTAATTGCCAAAAAAAAGGAAACCATGAAAAAACTTGAAATGTCATCGGGGTGAAATCGGAGTCTATTGCATCTGCATGCGACAAGTAAAGGCAATGCTAGAAATTAGAGCTTCTGACTCACAAAGTCAGTAACCTTCTCGCTTTTCCTAATCCGTAAAAAATATCGAAGTTAACATTTGCAAAAGGTAAAAACCTCCTTGACTATTATTTCATTAATCAAATATCCCATGTAAAGTAAGAGAAAGGGGTTTATCTTGTATGTTTAAGAAAAATAATGACACAAAGAGATAGAAAGGTGGGCAAAAAATGGGAGAGAAAAGTATAAAAATCCGATACTCCAACATCTTCCCCCCAACTAGTCTATCTGCATGTCCTCGTGCGGCTTGTCATCTCCTTAGATCCGGGTTGAGATTGTGTGTGGTGGCATGAAGCTGTGTGAGATCATATTCTTTGGCTATTTCCATCCCAAAGGGTTTATAACCTACTGTCAAAACAACATCCTTCCACCAATCTAGGTCAATGTTGTATGCGGGAGTATATTGCTCGATTGGCTAACCAAATAAGGGAAAATGAAACCTTAGCCCCATCCATCGACCCCACTGAGTCTACGAATGCATGCTACAAAACGTGGCATCCTCTCTAGAGCCCATGCAATGTTAGGTGCCCCAAATGGTTCTCATCCTCGACGGCGAGGATGATAACATCCACCTTCTACGACAAGCGTCTCACGACACTTCCTTATGAAACATTGTAATTTTTCGACACATAGGTCAACACACCATTTTCGGTTGCCAACATGTGTTCTCTATGCCTCTCAATCTGTAGAAATGTGTAATTTTTGTTATAAATGTTTGATGACTAGCCATGCTACTTCCTCATCATTAGCGGCCTTATGACTTGGTTCTCTTCGAACATATCACGGGCCTTTCTCCACTTAATCTAATTGATGGTATAGGAAGTAAAAGCTCTTAAATGAATGTCCCCAATGAATGGAATGGGGTTAAAAGACGGATCATGCCTCAAGAAGTACCCATGCATGTAGAGCTCGCACATTAAGTGATGCCCTATGATATCATGAATTTTTAAGATACATAGAAATTGAATGGGTCCTCAATCTCGTGCCAAATATCCTTATATATACTTTCAAGACAAAATAAAATAAATTGTTCGTGAAGGAATAAGGCATAGATATGTGCGGGAGGTCGCACGCCATTACATCTTTGTGCTAGAGAGAACATATTTTCCTTATCTAATTGGCGGTATTTTTCACTTGTTATTCTAATTCTTCATCTTTCCTAGCTTGCTTCGGTTTGTGCCTTATCTAATAGGTCTATGTATCCTGTGGACAATCTCGACGGCCTATTCTCGAACCCACATTATTTATTTCTTATGGTCACTTGCGATGAGTCTGTCACTTTTGGATTTCGATGGCCAAGAAAAATTCTCGCCCTTCAAAAAACTCTTCAATCGGGCCGATCCGTGTAGCTACGGAGGAGACCTCAATTTTTGGCTTTCTTGCCTCCATTTTGTATATTTTTACCTTCTTTTTTAACCGAAACTTATCTTTTCAACTCCCGAACCTCTCTCTTCAACCTAATGGTTTCCCTAAACTACGAAACCTGATACCTCTTCTTGAGAGGTAACCTTCTTGCCACACTATTCAATCCATTCCTATTTGTCAATAAATTCGGTTTCACGGGCCTATGATAGGCTCGGGAGAGCGATGGAATGTCGTCATGTATTAGGCGATTCTTTTGTTTAGCCTTTACGGCTAGGCTCCCTATTTTCGGGGGTTTCTCCCTCTATATTCACTTCGGGGACTTCTACCATCCGGTCGGCATTTCCATCGACCACTCTGTGTTCTAGTATTTTTTGTGAACCTCATCTTCTTTGTGAGTCTCTAAAGGCGTTCCAACGGAGATTCAATAGAGGCGGGTTGATATTGGCCATGTCCTCTCCTAGGTTAACAAATTTAGCCTTTGGTGGAACAACTATTTCCTTCATTAATGGTTGAGGATGGGCGAATCCCCTCGCCCCTCTCGGCATCATGGATTGGAACGAGAGAGAGAAGGGAGTGGCTTCCTCATCCTTGTTTCAGCCTTGAGCGTATTTTCATGCATTATTACTTCGGTGGAGCGACGACGGTTCTTGTGGCACAAAAATCGATTCAGAAATTGGCTGTTTCCCCTTTTGTCCTCCCATCCTTTTTTGCATTATTTCTTCTTGTTCCTCATGAATTGCTTCTCTCGTTTCCCTATTCTAGCCTAATCGGGGGTGGTTCTTGTGTAACACCCCCAATTGTTTCAATATCCACATGCGCTCAAGCAGGGTGATGCTATTTCTTGCAAAACAACATCCCTTTGTCGCCATTTCACTTTCTCGTTCTTCATTGACAAAATTCGACGATCGTATGTGAGTCTCGACTTCACACATGATATCCATAGTTCCTTCATCCAGGTGGGCTCCTTTAGGAGAGGCTAGTTCTTGTGTGGCAACCCTCGATTGTGCCAATAATTATATCCTTTATTCCCATTTCTTGAGAGTTCTTCCTAATCAACCTCCATTTCCATTTCGGAGTTCCTCTTTGATCAACCTCCATTTCATTTTCTTTGGGTTCCTATTAATAAATTCCCTCCAAATGATCTTCTTCGCTAAACCGGCCGGAGATTGGTGTCGTCTTCTCGACAGCAATAACGACTACTATCTCTTCTTCGAGGATCCACGAGTTCCGCCTATGAGACTCAAAATCTATTTATTGCATGCATGACCGGTAAATGCACCAATCCATGGTTGGAAGACACTGGCGGCATCCGGCGTGAATTAAAGACGGGATGTGCCATGTGGCACAAATGTTTCAATAGGAAGAAGGGAATGTTTAAGGCATGACACGATCATTTCTATGGAAATCGAGGTGCGTTATAACTTTAAAATGATATTTAAATAGAGTTGTGGCTCGACCTTCGCAAGTTATGTATTTCATTACAAACACATGCGACTTCGTTCCAGGATATGACACGGTATCGTGCTCATATTCATGCTCAATTGAATGACACTTTCCCTGCCTACAAGAATAATTTGCAGAAAATGCGGGAGAGAAACTCTCCAGAGCAAACCATTGCTACCCTTGTTGTCTCACTGCTAACTGATGCAATTACCTCTTTTGTGACGGGAACTTCAAAGTCACTCGCGACCCTCGAGTTATTCTCGTCCAAATTAAGTGAGAAATCCATTTGTGATTCTTTCGTTAAACCTCCCTCTGCGATCTATCGAAGTAGGTATCCCACCCCTTTATTGACAAATATTTGCCATACCTCTCGATTAATGTGGACCGACGTATTTTTAGGCTCATGCCGCACGGCGATCCCCATGCGTGGGGACACATAACATCACTTCTTGGAACAACGGATGCGTTGGGAGAAATGGTGCATACCAAATTCGAGAAAAGAAAACATGGTGAAAAATAAAAAGTGATAACGATAAATATAGATTAGTGATTCTCGGAAACTAAAGGAAAATCATAAAAAAGTATGGTTCGTGCGGTGAATAAAATAGAAATGATTTCATATGGAGTGGAAAGGACGTGTGTGGATCCCAATACGATTTTAATGATCATACAAAGTATTGATAAGGATCATAGAGGTGTACACACACAGTTAATAATAATGGCTTACGGAATCATCATTACGTCATCATTAAATTATGATGGCACCCCTCCAACTTAAAGTTTTCCTTCTATAGCATTAAAGTGTTCACATGGGATATTTAATTAAATCGGTAAAAGTCACGTCGAGGCATACACTAGTGGCCTACCTAGATGAAGTGACGAGTTGGTAGGATGACGTAGTAATGATGCGATGGATCAACAATAGTATGAGTAGCGGCATACTGGAGTAACAACGATGATAAGTAACATCAATCGAGTAACAACATCATGAGTACCGACAGCAGAAGTAACAACACCATGAGTAGCGACAGGCGAGTAACAACATCATGAGTAGCGACAGCACAGAGTAACAAAAGCATGAGTAACATGGCAAGGGAACTAAAATCATGAGTAGCGAGCAGGCGAGTAACAACACCATGAGTAGTAGCAGGCGAGTAACAACATCATGAGTAGCGCAATCGATACTTAGGAAAATTTTCTTTGATTTCTACTCCTTAGTAGTAAATCTAGTAAAAAATACATGAAGATAAATAGTAACAATATAATTCTTTATTTATTTATTTTTCTTTTTTTACATTTTTTTTAGGGCAAGGATGCGGAGGAAGAGTTTTGTGCGTTGATAACCTTGAAACCAAATTTCTCGGAGAGGGTGTTTTTCATCCTTAAGTGTCGGAAGTGGTATAATCTCGGGTGATGTCCATTAGCTATGAATGAAGCACATGTATCATCAATTGTGACTAGCACTGATTGTTACATTATCAAATATAGTGTCCACCTTGTAAGGTCCCCTCTAGCGAGTGCAAAGCTTTCCCTTAAAATAATTAAAGCGAGAGTCATAGAGGTAATGCCCAATATCCCCTCGAAACACCTTATTCTTAATAAACTTATCATGCCATTTCATTCTCTTCGTGAATAGCGGTAGTTCTCTAGACAACCATTGAGCGACTTTCATCTAGTTCATTGGAATTTTGAGCAGTCTAGAGTGTTTATGGGCATACGATAGATCCAAAACAACTTCAAGAGCTCTTCGAGCGTACTGATTTCAAATTCTATTGCGAAACAACACGGATTTCCCATGACCAACTCAAATGGTGAAAACCCTTTTGTATTCCTCCATGTTGATACCATACGCCAGGAGAGCTCGAGCGACTTTCCCCGAGCCCAATCGATGGTATGCCATCAAGATATTTTCCAATGTCTTGTTTGTTCTTTCCACTTGTCCATTCGGCTAGGGGTGGTATGGAGACATCACCATGTGCTTGACCCCATGTTTCTGCATAAGCTTTTCCTATCATGTGTGATGTGAATTGTGCTCCTCCATCTAAAAAATATCTCTTGGAGTACCGTAACAATAAAAAATTTCTTCAAATAGAAAATCTGAGACCACCTACTCTGTTGCTTTCGCAATAGCTTTGGCTTCTACCCACTTACTCATGTAATCAGTACAGGCCAAGATGTGGAAATTTTGTTGGGAGGGTGGGTTAAAGGGTCCAACGAAGTCAATAGCCAATTTCTCAAAAGGTTCTAGGACTACCTGTGCCTGCAAAGGCATTTCATCAGCTCGACTGGGTTGCCCCATACGTTGGCAACTATCACACCTTTTAACATAATTCCGTGCATCCCGAAAGATAGAAGGCCAATAATATCCCATTTGTAGCACCTTATGGCCTTTTCTTTTGTCTGCAAAATGATCTCCACAAGGGCCATCATGGGTAGCCTTCAATACTTCATAAATATCATCCTCAGATACACAACGCCGAATCTGCTTATCAGCTCATGTATGAAAAAGGTACCCTGCCATCCAAGAATATCGGGCATTGTGATGAATAATTTTTCGTTGTTCCCTGTATGACAAATGAGGAGGCACTTTCCATGTAGCAAGATAGTTAGCAATATCTACATACCATGGAGGTTTAGTAGAAACTTCAAAAATATTTTCATTGGGAAAACTATCTTCTATAGGTGTGCATTCGTCCTTGTTATCCATTCTAGATAGGAAATCAGCAACTATGTTATCTTTTCCTGGTTTGTGTACTATTGTGATATCAAATTCTTGAAGCAATAGCAACCATCTTGTAATACGGCCAGGAGTGATAGGTTTACTCATCAAATACCTGATTGCTGTGTAATCAGTATGTACAAAAGTAGGATACCCGGTGATGTAGTGTTAGAACATATTGACAACATAAATGACAGCCAGGAATTCTTTTTCCGTCACTGTGTAATTCAGTTCAACAGGAATTAAATTCTTGCTGACATAATAAATTACATACGGTGTTTTATCTACATGCTATCCTTAAATATCTCCTACTGCTGTCTGAGAAGCATCGACATGTATGTGAAACGGTAATGCCCAATCAGGTCCTCGGAGGATTGGAGCCTTACAAACTAGCCCCTTAATTTTTGTGAAAGCTGTCTCACAATCTTTAGTCCACAAGAATTCTGCATCTTTTGTTAGAAATTGAAAAAGTGGATGTGCTATTTTAGCAAAATTTTCTATAAAGCGTCTGTAATAACTAGCACAACCAATAAAGCTACGTCCCTATGTGGGTGTTTTTGGTACCAGGAAGTGTAATATTATCTCTACTTTGGCTGGATCAACTCGAATTCCAGCAGTTGAGAGAAAATGTCCCAATACTATTCCTTCTTTCCTCATCACATGGCATTTGATTGTACTCAGAGATACATGGGTCTGCTTACATCTTTTGAGTACTTTCTCTAGATTTTCTAATCCTTCCTCAAATGAGTTTCCATATGGAGTAAAATCATCCATATAGATTTCAACACTATCATTGACCAAATCAGAAAAGATTCTCAGAATTTCCCTCTGGAAGGTGGCAAGCACATTACACAGGCCAAATGCGAGGACCCTGTATGCAAAGGTTCCCCATGGGCATGTGAAAGTTGTTTTATCCTAGTATTTCGAGGCTATCTGGATCTGGTTATATCCACTGAATCCGTCTAGGAAGGAAAATAACTTCTTCCCAACCAAGGTATCTAGGACTTGGTCAATGAATGGCAAAGGGAAATGGTCTTTTTGTGTTGCCTTATTTAGTTCCCTGTAATCTACGCAAATCCGCCATTTACCATTCTTTTTGGGAAAAATCACTAGTGGAGATACCCATTGGCTATCTGAGATGGGGTAAATGAATCCTACATCCAACAATTTTTTTAATTCTTCTTTGACAATGTTCTTGAGAGCAGGGTTCATTCCCCTTTGGGGTTGTCTTATAGGGCAAGAATCTTCCTTAATATAAATATGATGAGTACATAAGTTAGCAGGTATCCCCTTCATGTCGGTATAATCCCAGGAAAAAGCTTCCTGATGATCTTGAAGGACATTAAAAAGCTGTTTTGTCTAAGATTCAGAGATATTTGGGTTGATATTAAGTGTTTTCCTTGGTTCAATATCAATTGGAATACTATCATGGGATGAGGTTACAGGAATGTCTTCAATTTCATCTTCTGGTTCAATGTTTTCCTGTGTTTCAAAGCTCATATTAGATTCTAAAATTTGACAAGTTGAATTGGAAACAGAAATGGAATCATTAATAAAAGCATTAATGGCATCGTCCTTGGTTTCTGTTTTAAATTGAAGGGCCTTCCCAATAGTAAGGATTGGTCTAACTTCTTCATTTTCAGGTTCGGGCTCTTCTATTGGTAGAGGTTTCTGACTGGTTAATAATTTTTCAAATGGGATAGGTTCCACAGGAGGGTAAAGAGTAAGATTCTTTGTAATTGTCCCATTTTATATGATTATATGCCCAGATTGGCACTCTATGTAGGTGTCTGCAGTTACGAGCCAAGGTCTTCCCAGGATCAATGGATGACCACCAACTGAAGATTGAGTCTGTAATGTAAGGAGGTCCACAGGATAATGCCATGAATCTACTGAAATAATTACATCTTCTAATTTCCCTACCAGTTTAATTGTAGACCTATCTGCTAGTTCCAGCATAGTAGGGGTTGGTTTAATGTTTCCAAGACCTAATGTGTTCATTATTTCAGAGGTGATAATGTTGATGGAAGCTCCCAAATCTACCAGTACATTTGGGATTTCAACCCCATTGATCTGTATTGTTAGAATCGGGTTTCCTGGGTCTCCATATTTTACAGGCATGATCTTTCCTAACATGATGTCAGATAATTTACCCATCACATGAATAGTTAATGGATCCTTAGGTTTCTTCCCTGGTTTCTTAGAGAAGTAATCCTTGAGAGTTTTTGCATATATAGGTACGCCCCTCATAGCCTGTAGAAGAGGTATTTTAACAAAGAGACTTTGCAATTCCCCCAGGAAGTCAAACTCTGCTTGAGGGTTTTGTTTGTTCAGGGTTAATATTTTTCAGGATATGGCAGGGTAATTGGACGACCCTGATTAAGAATAGGTTGGGAAGATTTTTGATTTGATGTGTTCTGGTCTGATTTATCCCCAACTATCCTCTATTCTGGTTCTGCAACTTCACTGTCAATATGTTCTATGATAATAGGTGAAGTGGGAGCATTTAATACCCGCCTAGATCATAGGTTTATCTAATTAAGTCCCGCGGTAGAAATTCTATAAGATAGAAGGTTAAGAGTATATGTTTGTTGGACCCCTTTATTATTAGGATTCAGATTGGGTCGGGTAGGAAGCTGGGGTCTAAGGGTTGGGTTTCTTGGAGGTACATTGGAGGGAAACTAAATTTTCTGGTGAGGCATAGATTTAGGAAAATGACCAGTAGGAGAGGGTCCACGCCAGTTCTGATTCCATGAAGGATTCGAAATAGCCTGGGGAACCCATTGTTGCCAGGGGGGATATTGATATTGAGACCACATAGCTGAAAAAGGTGCAGATTGGGGACTCATATTAAAATTATTAAAATACTGAGATGGGTCCTGAAACATACCTGGATTCATAGCTGGTGGTCGAGGTTGCCATGGCTTTTTCTACCCCATGAAGTACAACTGGTCTACCAAATTTTCTTCACATGCCCCTTGAAAAACTACCTTGAGTCTAGGCAAGGAAGGACATGAGCTGGTTGCATGAGTCTGTTCACATATTGCGAAAGCTTCCATTGTGTTTAATGGGAATTCCTTCAAAGGATGCTTCTTTCTGCACCATGGGAAGAATATAGCCATAGTCTTCTCCAAATCCATTTGTTTCTATTTTTATTGCATAGTGTCCATCTGGGCAGATAACGTGCTTAGGATATCAGTCCTTATATTATCTAGTAGGTTTCCAATTTCAGCCTTTGTAACCCCTCCACCGGAAATCTTTGATGACCGAATTCCTTGTCCACTCCTTGCAGCCCCCCGTGAACACTTAATGAAATAGTCACAGATAGTGTCGAAGTCTTCTTTTGAAATGTCCCCCTTTCCTACTATGTTCAAAAGTTGTAGGGAATCTTCCCTAAGTGCCCGGAGAAGGATGATCTTTAGAATTTCCTTATCCAGGTCACTATGGCCTGGTCTCTGTAATATGTATTTGAATCGTTCCACACAGTCTTCCATGTTTTCGTCCTCTTTCTGTGCAAACTTAAATATTTCCTCCTTAATGTCACGGGATTTACCGTAATCTTGGTATTTCTCCAAGAAGGCTTCTTTCATCCCCTCCCATGAGGTAATCGTTCTCCCTCCTAAACACATGAACCATCTCAGGGCTGTCCCTTTTAAGGTAGCAAGAAATATTTTTAATTTCTGAGCATCGACAATATAATCATATCCTCGACAAACAATTTCAATTCGAAGAGGAACGTATCAGGGTCTTCAGAAGAAAGCCCATGGAAATTAGGTAGAGCCATTAAAGGGATGGGCCTCATTGGTGCATCACCTGCAATGTTTCCGATTGGAAAATCAATAGAAGAACTTACAGGTGCCATACATATCCTCCAATACTCACTTGGGATTTCAACTGGTTCTGCAGCTGATACTTGGAGTGATTCAACTGTAGGAGGTTTCACTGTACTCTGCTAGTCCCTTGGTGATGCAAAATCCTTGAGGAATTCTCTCTCCAAATTGGAATTTCTTAATTTGACTACAGGAGGTTTTACAACACTCCCGTGGTCTCGTGGTGATGAAAACCCTTTTGGAGGTCCTTCTTCCCAATTAAAATTGCTCAGTTCTTCTGACCCTCTACTTGTTATTTCTTCCCCTTCTGATGATGGCAAGGATGTATCCTCCACCGGTACCCTATTTATTATTTCTTCCGCTGTCGAAAGAATTCCCTCTGGTACCATGGATGGCACTGGTTGCTCCACAGACTGCCCTTCGGACTTCATCTGAACCCTTACCCTAATAGCAATGCGATATGATGCCCCAGATTTATATTTTTCAATGATCTCCTGAATATATGTCTTCCTTCCCAGATCCTTTCCTTTCTTTGGGGGTCTTCCTTTGCCCTTCTTATTTAGATCCTTGTTCATACAATTTGTTAAGAGGGTTCATCAAAGTATCAAAAGCGCTTAGGACCTGGAGCAGGACAGATAGCTTCCTCCCCAGGACAAGAGAGTAGGTTCAAACATACAATAAAATAAAAGAAAAAAATCAAATTTTAGGACCTGAAGTAGGGTAATCAAATACCATCCCCAGGATGAGAAGTTGGCCCTTTCAGAAAAGCATAAAAAAGCAGAAAGATGAAAACTATGCCTAGGACTTAGGGCAGGGTAACAAAATGGCCGCCCTAAGATGAGAGATCGATTTTAATAAAAAGAAAAGCAAGAAAAAATTAGCATGCTATGCTCAAGACTTGGAGCAGGGTAATAAATTCCCTCCCCAAGACGAGAGATAAATTCTAAAGGAAAAAATAAAAATTAGGAAAGAAAAACACAGAGCACTATGCTCAGGACTTGAATTAGGGAAATAAATTCCCTCCCCAAGACGAGAGATCGACCCTTAGATCAATTGCAGATCATGTTCTTGCACCTGTTAGCCTTCCTCGACAATGACGCGAAAATGTTGTTGTCCGGATGTGAACAATATTCAAACCATTTTTCCACATAAATTATCAACCTGAGGGAGTTAGTTATTTCAAGACTAACAACACAGTATATGTAAGAGAAATTACATGACTTGTTATAGATCACAAGCTTAAATCCATAAACACATAGACTACTGTAAAAAAAAATAAAATGGTTTGCAGAATTAAAAAGACATTCACAGCAATTAAAAGATTACGCTGGAACAATAGTAATAGAACCAAACTAAAACATGAAATCAATGGAAAGAAAGGTAACACAACACCTGATCAGAAGAGTGGGCCCAACTCTCAGATCAGGGCTGCGGCGAACTCACAAATTATAGGTGAAACAACAGAGTGTTGTGCATTCAAGTAATTGCAGAATAAACTGTTACAAAAATCTATATGTGTTGGGATTAACCCCGATAAAAATCCTGTAGGCCCTGTTTATACAAATGTTCAGGAAATCGCAGATTTCCTCCAACAACTACATATCTACAATTATACAATTCGTTGCAACAACAACCGAATTTCCAGAAAGGAAACCATGAAAAATCCTAAAATGTCGCTAGGGTGAAACGAAGTCTGTTGCGCTTTAGCAAAAAGTGATGGCAATGCTGGAAATTAGGATCCACTCCATGACTCACAGCTGTAACCTTCTCACTTTTGCCAAATCTGTAAAAATATCAGAGTTAACATTTGCAAAAGGTAAAATCTCCTTGAATATTACTTCATTAATTAAATATCCCATGTAAAGTAAGAGAAATGGGTTTACCTCATGTGTTTAAGAATAATAATGACACAAAGAGATAGAAAGGTGGGCGAAAATGGGAGATAAAAGTATACAAATCTGGTACCCAACTCGCTGTGCATTGCACAATTATAGTGGCTAGTCATGTCTTTCCTTGTAATATTCCTATTTAGGAAAGCAACAATACATGAACATAATAATGGAGACAACAGTGAATAAATCAACACACCATGATATGAGACAAATGTACATCCATATTATTAAACATATCAACAAATGACAGGCACAATATCTTGAGGATCAAGTCACTCAAGCAATACAAAACAAGCCTCTACAAGAAAAATATGCCAATGCATGAGAAATAGCTACCATACAAATGACCTTGAGCTATGACATCAGAGTTTTATGGGCATAAACTACTGCATAAAGATATATCAATGTGGATCTTCTGTTATATAGCTCAAATAATTCTAGGAGTGTAGATCTAGCCTCCTAGACACCTTTCCAAGAGAACCCGAGAAGGGTTTCCGGAAATACACACAAATACAAATGGTGATCTACAACCCTAGGACTGAAGAGTCACTGAAAACTGAAGCTCATGAAACAGAAGGCTGAAATAATATAGATCTGATGTAGATCTCCTCAAGGGTCTCCTCCAATGAAAGGCTAAACCCTTCACCTACAGGAAAACACTCTAAAAAAGCCAATAGATCCTCCTCTGAAACTACCCTCCAAAATAAAACAATTCCTAGCTGAAGCTGCACTGAAAATGATGGTAATATGTTGGCCTAGTTCCAAATATCTGAAATGTTCTTAGAATCCCTCCTTGCTGATCTCCCAAGAGAAGGAATCCTTCCTCCTATGAAAAACTAGCTGAGAAATTGGGTTTATCAACCCTCCACTGCAACACCCTGCAACACAACACAATATTCTATAGAAACTGCGCTGTAGCTGAAGACTGAGGCTTGGCCAGAATTCTTGATATGTGGAAACGATAGATCAGTACTCTCCCAAGAGGCCTCTCAAGGTAAGAGGTGGGATTCCCGACCGGGAACACCCTGTGCTAAACAACACCAGCAATCTTAGCTAAACAGCTAAAGAGAGAAAAAGTCTAAACAGACATATCAAAATAATAATCATAAGCTAACCCCATATGGATACCATCCTCTTCCCTATAAACAATGTGAGGCTTATCACATTGGGTCCCACTTATTAGGGTTTCCATCATCATGTAATCAATCTCCCTCCAAAACTGCGTTGTACCATCATTAATGCCACTCCTCCATAACAACGCTATTTGATTTGGTCACAGTTGACCTATTCAACATGCTCCAACCCCTTTTCACACCTAAGGGTCTTCAAACCAGCTTTTATATGACCTCCATTCACATTAGGAGTGTCTTTTATTCCTCCTAAGGAGATTTATGGGTCTCCATATCCTCTTATTCCTTTATCTAAGAGCAAAATCAAAAATTAATATTGAAATTACCTGTCTACTAATTTAGGAATATTACAGTCCTCCCCTCCCAAATGTTGCTTGTCCTCAAGCAACTGTAAGGATAGAATTGAAGAGCCTCTCCTCTTCCTCCTATATCATTTCCATGTGACAAGCTCCTCCAATGAACAAGATGTTGTCTCATCAATAAGTCTCCAAGTTTCTCCTCCCAAGTGTATAAGCATGCCTTTGGTGAAAATTCCAAAGGGCTCTCATCATGAACAAGTGGAATATCTATGGAAGCACTATGTGTGGTCTAGTGGCCTTCTTGAGGCATGGAATCTGAAATATATTGGGAACCGTCATCCCCATGTGAAGCTTCCATCCCCAAGCTATCATCCATAAAAAGTGAGTCACCTCCTAACATGGCAACTCCTGAAACATCTCCTCCACCTTAGGTTCCTGCAAAGAAGGTGGGCTGCATAGCTAAATATGATGGATAAAATTGTCCATCCCATGTTGTCTCTCTCTCCACTTATGATAAGTGTAGAGTTGCTGCTGGATATGGGTTGCAATAATGTTGCCTTCATGGAGCAAAAAGGCACTAGGGTCCTCCAAGATCCACTCTTTGGTTGTTGCCCAAATCATCCCATACAAAATGAATACGACATTATCATCATAGGGAATCCAAATAAGAGAAGTACTGAAGGTTTTTCATAACGTTGGAAGGTACCAATATTTTCTCATGTAGTTACAGTGCAGTTTTACCAACTGCAGTTTTAGAACATGATGTGGCAAGTTGTCCCCCAACAAATTGCTAGTTGTGCATGTCATCACACTTACTAGTGAATAGTAAATGGCATTGTACATCAACTGAGCATACAAGAAGTAGTACAACACTTGCCCAAATCCATACAATAAATGGCTCTCTCCAAAATAGGTTTTGATCCCAAAATGACCATGAAGCCCAAATTGAGGTTTGCCCTCTTGTGGAGCAATGCACTGTATAAGGATGGTAAGAGACTGCACATACTGCGTTAGATAATCAATAAATGCAAAAACATAATTCTTACCATGTATTTAGAGCAATATGATAATAATATCCCTAAGTGAGCCCTCCATAGTGGTAGGATATACTCCTATGAAGAATAATGTACTATGTGTTGTAGGAATATCTTTCTTCTTATGCTTGGAAATCCAAGTTAAGAAGATCATATTGTGGTAATAGATGTATCCATCCACTACTCCATCACTCTCATCTCCTACTTGTCCATCAAGTGCATCATATGTGAAGTGATCATGGGAACGCTCCCTGAACAAAATCAAGCTCCCAAGTGACAGCGCTGTTGGCCTTTGTAATAAGGCTCCTGTCATCTCATAACTCCATTCTTTGACATACCACATGTCAAAGCCATTAATCATAACACTGCTATATATGGGAGATTCCCCCCAAAGTGGAAGTACCTCCTAATCCTCCAAGGTTAAGGAGTAGCCCCTTTGCACCATGATAGTGCCATCTCCTACTCCTGCAACATCATGAAAAGTATGGGAGAATATTAGCCCATACTCTCTAAAGAACCTCCAAAGCAACAACAAATCTTATTTCCACCCCACACCATCCCCACATAGACTATGGAGTAACATCATCATTGTTGACATGAAAGATATCACATCACCCCAATACCTCCAAACTCCTTGCTCCCATATGATGCAAGTGTCATGCCAAGGTTCATCCACCAACCAAATCCCTGAAATGGAATGTGTCATATAATGACCAAACTCTTTCAAGAGTAACCAACGCAGTCTTGCCTCCTGCTGCCTGGTGTCATAAATCTGCAAGTGGCTTCCCAGCCTCTTGCCCAAAAATGGCATCCCTCCAATGGAGAATACCATCCCCCCAAGTCAGATTTCTATCTTTGCAATTCATGGGGCGTTGAAATGCAATCTCTTGGAGATATCCAAAGGAAGACCACTCCTTAATGACCAAGTTGATCCCATAAGGATCCAAATATACTGAAGGAAAAATCTTCTCATTGAGCAATGAAGTGCCCATAAATAAAGATTCATCATAACAGTGGAAGATAAGATATCTCCCATCAACCATCTGCCTATCCTTTTTTATGCATGTAGAAAGGTCATTGGAATGCTCCAATAATGGTTGGGCCCCCAACTCATCCTTGCTACTCAATGACAACACCTTTGATCTCCATAATGGTGCATTTGCTGTCTCATGCTCATGCTCCATGTCGAACATATAGTTCTGCATTGCATTGTTCAAGAGAGTATTCATCCCATCCTCCAAGAATATACACTCTAACCCCAAGAGTTGTGTGCAAATCAACCATGATACACTAGGATGACTGTATATCTTCTCCTTGAAAAAATCAAGGCTTCTTAGAGCAGTGATAGTCTACTACTCCAAATCAGCAATGTACTTTGACCCTAGGTCATGCAATGGTACATTCCCACAATCCTCCATATGACGTGCTGAAATAACAGAAAATATAAATATGTGCATACCTTGGTAAAGATTGGGAACATCTTGTATTGCTACAATGGTTCCTCCTCTCGGTGTGATGGATTTCCCACTACTGTTGATGATGGCTACTCTTCCATGGCTGCATCAGCACTGGTACAAGTCTCCTCCTCCTCATGCGTCTCCACAATAGTGCATGGGATCCCATAAGTCAAGATATCAATACCACTTGGAAAAGATGCAAGGGTTCTTTCTCCTGATGCAAGTGCTCCTGCAGTATGTGGTGGTGATGGCTTCTTCTCCTCTAATTTCTTCTTGTCAAACCTCTTGATTAACATTTGAGTAAAATCTGCATAGGAAATCACTTTTGCATGACTCAAATGGTTGAACCATCAAAAGTTTGCTTCACCCTCAAGGTGTAGCACTACAATCTCAACAACTTCTTTCTCTACTACTGGATGTAGCAGGAAAAATGCATCCAACTTCATTTCCCAAGCCCTTGCTGTGCATGTGGATGACCCATCAAAGGTAGACAATAGAAATATATTGCCCTCTTTTATTTTATTTTTGTAAGGTATCCTTTCTTCTTTGAGCTGAATGAAGTATGGGAGAGTTAGATTCTCCTTGAAATATCTAGGTTGAGACTTATATTATGCAAGATACTCACTTAGAATTTCATGATCTAAGTTTCCTCCATCTTCATGCCTCTTATCTTCAAAATAAAATGGCATAGCATGTTTCTTTGGAGCTCTATGCAATACCGGATCTTCTTTTTTCCGATAGGAAGTACATGGACCTTCCTCATCTTGAAACCCTAAGGTGGTTTCATTGTTTTTCTCCATTTTTCTTTGCTTGACCTCCTTGGTGAGGTCCTTCTTAGATCTGAAAAGAGATGCGATAAAACTCATTCTTTCCATCATTCTGATCTCTTTTTCCTTCTTTTTATTCTTCTGATAACATAATGGAAAGAACAGTGAATAAATCAACACACCGTGATATGATACAAATGTACAACCATTTTATTAAACATATCATCAAATGATAAGTGCAAGTTCTTGAGGATCAAGTCACTCAAGCAATACAAAACAAGCCTCTACAAGAAAAATATGCCAATGCATGAGAAATAGCTACCATAAAAATTCCCTTGAGCTATGAAAACGTAGTTTTATGGGCATAAAATACTCCATAAATATAGATAAATGTGGATCTACTGTTATATAGCTCCAATAATGCTAGGAGTGCATATATGGCCTCCTAGACACCTTTCCAAGAGAACCCGAGAAGGGTTTCCAGAAATACACCCAAATACAAATGGTGATCTACAACCCTAGGAATGAAGAGTCACTGCAAATTGAAGCTCATGAAATACAAGGCTGAAATAATATATATCTGATGTATATCTCCTCAAGGGTCTCCTTTAATGAAAGGTTGAACCCTTCAACTACAGGAAAACGCTCTAAAAGAGCCAATAGATCCTCCTCTGAAACTGCCCTCCAAAATAATGTAATTCCTAGCAGAAGTTGCATTGTAAATGATGGGAATAGGTTGGCCTTGTGCCAAAGATCTGAAATGTGCTTAGAATCCCTCCTTTCTAATCTCCCAAGAGATGGAATCCTTCCTCCTATGAAAAACTAGCTCAGAAAGTGGGTTTATCAACCCTCCACTGCAACACCCTGCAACACAACACAATATTCTGCACAAACTGTGCTGTAGCTGAAGACTGAGGCTTGGCCAGAATGTTGGATATGTGGAAATGATAAATCAATACTCTCCCAAGAGGCCTCTCAAGGTAAGAGGTGGGATTCCCGACCGAGAACACCCTTTGCTAAACAACACCAACAATCTTAGCTAAACAGTTGAAGAGAGCAAAATTCTAAACAGACATATCAAAATAATAATCATAAGCTATCTCCATATGGCTGCCATCCTCTTCATTATAAATAGTGTGAGCCTTCTCACCTTGGATCCCACTCATTAGGGTTTCCATCATCATGTAATCAATCTCCCTCCAAAACTGTGTTGTCCCATCATTAATGCCACTGCTCCATAACATCGCTGTTTGATTTGGTCAAAGTTGACCTATTCAACATGCTCCAGTCCCTTTTCACACCTCAGGGTCTTCAAACCAGAATTTATATGACCTCCATTCACACTGGGAGTTTCTTTTATTCCTTCTAAGGATATTTATTGGTCTCCATACCCTCTTATTCCTCTATCTAAGAGCAAAATAAAAAATTAATATTCCAATTAGCTGTCTACTAATTTAGGAATATTACACTCCTACTGACTAAATACCCTCACTGTGTAGTACCTTGTCCTACCTTTCCTCCTAATGTGCATTACATACTTCTAGTGGATAATAGGGTCATCCCTAAATCCTTGTGAATCTCAATTGTGCAATACTTGCCTCTTGTTCCTTGATCACTGCGCATTGCACATCCTCAGTCAGAAAGCTCATCACCCTTACCTCCTGGACTTGATGACTACGCAGAACCATTGAATAAACTCTCCTTATTTTCCATTGCACAGTTCTAATGAACAACATGGTCATCCCTTGGTGAGTTTGGAGCTCAACTGTGTAATTCCTAGTCTCTCTCTCTCTCAAAACCATTGCCCATTGTCCCATCACAGTTAACATGTTCCATGAGAAAGAAAAGGTAGAATATGTGGTTTTCAAAATGATGTTAGCTTGTGATGTGTGGACATCATTTATAGGTATTACCATCTCAGTATGGCATGGTGATTCTCAAGGGATATTATCAAGAAGAGGTTTCAAGAAGGCACTTGTGAAGAAGAAGAAAAAGGAGAAACCATCATGAAGGACATGAAGGAGTCTTGGACCAACATAAAGATATGACAACTCATGTTAACTTGGAAATTTACAACACTCATTTAGACCTTTTGGAGGATGAATATGGATTAAAATCAAAGAACTATCATGAATAAGTCAAAGTCATAGCAGAAAAGACAAGAGCTTGGCATTGATACAACGAAGTCTGATCTCATTGTCGCCAAATAATGGCTTATCAAAGTGTCATCACAAAAGTCATATGAGTCAATGTATTTTTCTACATCACTTGTGTAATGTAATTATGTAATTTATTAAAAATGAGAAAATGTAAAATGTGTGGAAACCCATGGGTCCCACATGGAATCTGAAACATCACTAGAAAGTTCTAAAGTCATTTAGAAGCTCAAAGGTTACATAGGAATTCAAAACATCATAGTAGGATCTCAAGAGTCATGAGGGAGGTCAAGAGTCACATGGGAGGTGGAGAGTCACCTCATTTGTTATAAATACACCCTCATAGCTCAAAATACAGTACTTTGGACTTTTCACCTTGGTTTCTCTAACTTGGCATAGGAGAGAAAATCATTCTTTGGAGGAGCAAGTGGTGACTTAATGTTCCACTATTAGGGCTAGTGTTGCATCGTTGTAATCATGTATCTTGGGACTTTCACTTAACATGTGAAGCTCTAAGATTCGACACACTTTCACGCATATGTTTTGAATTATTTTGAGACTATTCTTTCATTGTTTTCAGTGTATGTTTATGTTTACACATACTACTAAAAATGAACTATTGCGTTGGATTTGGTATGCATCTTATTTAATGTGCATTGTTACTTTCTTTTATGATCGTTGATATCTTATGAACTACTTTGCAAGTTAATCAATGATTATTTTAGTGATATTGTGTGTCTCTTTTAGGATATTATTGTTACTTTTATTTTAGACGCTCACTCTCTCTTTTCCCTTTCATGAAATTACCTTATATGCATTGCAATTGTATGCCTTGCAGTGTTAACTTACTTGCTTATTTCAAATATTGTTTGCATAATCTCTTATGTTGATAATTGCAGCCAAGGAAAGTCCATAAGAATAATGGTGGTCAGGCCTATTATCTGGATGGGTCTCCTAATCTAAGCTGTGAGAGGTCTAGTTGGGACTTCATATTGAGGAGACCCCCTTTGTTGGTGGATTTCTAGCACCATCAACAATTGGCACTAGAAGGAGGGCCATATGATAAGTTGATCTTGTTGAGTTTGTTTGAATGTCTCATCTTGAATGGATCATTCCCAAATAATAATCCCAAGATTTTTTTCTAATAGGTAGAATATTTCACTCCCCGTAGAACTTATTTACAACTTGTCTCAATTAAATTTTGATGGTGAGGGTGGAATATCCATAGCTGATCATACATCTCAATTTCTTAAGTTTTTTTATTTTCATGAAGTGAATTGTGAAGATGTTGCTTGTAAATTATTCACCCTCACACTTAAAGGCTGGATGAAGTTGTGGTGTCATACCTTTCCAGTTGCTTACATTCATTCATTTGAAAAAAAATTCAAGGAGCTTCATAAATCCTTTGATAGGTATGATTGCCAAGATGTTTATAGAATAATTAATCAACTTAGAATAAATCATGATGAATCAATAGAATTTTTTTCTAATATATTTGTTCACCTATGTTATGAGTTTCCTGAAGAAGATATGGATTCAGATTTCTTCAAGGAAAAGTTTCAGTTTTTGGTTCAAATCTCTTTGAAGCATTATGAATATGAATAATTGGTTGATTGTGCTCTCCCAACTTTTATTAATCATGAGACACCTCTAAACTTAGAGGAGGAAATTACTGCCCCTTTTTTCCCTTGTCCTCCTCCCTTCTCATTACCTAACAAGGTAGTCTCTAATGCTATTGTTGAAGTTGGGAAATCTAAAAATAAAATTGTTGATCCTCCTCTTCCACCTTATTTTGCTTCTCATAGTCGAGATCGTATCCGAGAAAACTTTAAATGTTCTAATAAGTCCATAGAGCCTAAGGTAAATATTGACCCCTTGATTCCTAAATATCACTGCAATCTTGAATTGGATATGTTTTTTCTTCAAGGGATACTTTTCATCCTCTATCATACATGACTCATGGCCCTTTGCAACCTAACTCAATTGATCACTTAGTTCCACCATCAAGTTCTTCATATATCCTTAATTCTTAATTTTTTGGTCTGAGTTCTGATCAAGTACAAGGTGGTCACATTCCACAGGTGGAGGAGTAGATGGGTGAAGATACTTTTGATCTCTTTTCTTTATTTAAAATTCATTTTTTTTTCCATATGTTGTTCATTAATTCTTGGCTGACCTAGAATCTTGTGATCTCAAAAATCATTGAAATTAAATCAAAGCTCTTAACTAGGAGAAAGCCTTAGAAAATCATAATTTTAATGAATATGATCCCATTGATGAATTCCAAAGTATATCGTCCAATATTTTGATTCCTTGAGAAGATATTCTTATAGGAACCTCTTCAGATTATTATCCCTTGTGTCCTATTGCTTGTAATAAATTAACTGGTGATGAAAATGTGCCATTCTCTTCGAATATCCAATCCGATGAGTTGAATTTTAAATTGATACAAGGTACTGAGGTCATCCATGATGAAGAAGAAATCAATGAAATAATAGACCATCCAATCCTTTCTTTGTAGTTTCAAGTAATGCATCAAAATAATTCTTTAGATCAAGTTTCTCATGAGATTTCTTTGATTTATACATCCTTAGATATGGAATCAGAAGAATATTATGACTTAAACAATTTGTTTCTTTGGGATGAAAAATATGATCAAACCAGTTATGTAGATGGTTTCCATCCAGATAATAGTGACATTGTTGAAATAATGGATAGTAGTTTCCCACATGTAATTTATGATCCGAATCAACTCTCAAAATATAATTGTTTAATATTTGAAAGTTCCAACTTTTGTCAGGTAGTCGAGGCACTTTAACTCTCATTAATGGTTATGTCAAGTTCTCACTATCCTGATGGGGTCCCTGAACTATGTCAGATATGGAATTTATCACATGATTATTTTCTCTGTGTTGTTTCACTGGATGTAAACTCATTCTTGAAATATTTTGGGTTTTTCCAAGATAGTTTTTCTAATTTTCAAGATTGGGTTTCTGATCAGATAGAGGATTATGTTTTAGTTAATTCATCTACATGGAAAACTCTTGAATTTAACCCAATATTGGAATGTATATATTTCATTGATGCATAGATCTAGGAAGCCTATTGTTGGCTCGAAGGGTCCCGACCCAGGTTCGGTAAGCAAGGTTTGTCAACAAACCCACAACTGGCCCTTTCGGCAGTGACCTTCTTTCGCAGGTCAAAGTATCATCCAAAGTAGTATGGGTGGGTGTTGGAACTGGGTTTACGCACCCTAAGAAAGGATGGGTAAAGAAATCAGAGCAGTGCTAGATCCTGTAATCCCTGATTACCTTATTCTACGCAGAGTTAATTAAACATATATTCACATTCACGTGCACTAGATCTATAGTTATATGCTTGTTATATAATCAACACAAAAATACATAAACACAACATAACAGATCTAGATCCACAAACACAATACACAGATCTTTCATAGCTTAATAATAGGAAATGCACAATATAGTAATTACCAGTAATTCATATAACAGTACTCACAAATTCAGTTCTCTAACAATCTTTCGCATTCATTCATTCATCAATTCCTCCTTACAATTCCAATTCCCTTCCCAACCTGAGCACACAGCAGCAGGGTCCACACACAGCTGGACTAGGATCTCCACGCACATAGCCAGCAGGAGTTCGTTCCCCAAAACCAAAACAGATCAATTAAACAACAGATCGCATCAATAGCTCATCATTTCCTATCCTTTACAATACAAAATGAATTTCTATTTATAAAAATCTAGCCTTGAATTTCATATGGTCCACAACCCATGGTTTTTGGACCCCTAGTTTACCCTTTGACCCATTACAATGCGTTCGGGGCTTTGACCCACCCCAAAACCCCTCCGCTAGGATAAATATAATAAAAAATATCAAAATTGGACCAGTTTTGTAGCTTGTTAGGAGACCCTGTTCCAACAGTCCCCCAACATAATATTGTGACTTGTCCCGAGTCACTGCAGCTGTCATATAGTCATTGAACCCGGTAAGGCTTGAGTCGACTACCATTGAAAAATCTTGGTACGATGTCTCCGCGCAGGGTAGCTAGCTAGACTGCTCCACCATTCGTGATTTCTTTAACTGTGTAGGGACCCAGCCAGTGTTGTCGGAATTTGCCTGGATGTTTCACAAATTGGCTATCGTATAAAAGGACAAGGTCACCTGCAACGAACGTATTTTGGAGAATATGTCGATCATGCTAGGCTTTGTCACGAGCCTTCTGAACCTGCTGATGAAAATTAGAAATAAATCGATATTCCTCCAGAGCCACAAGTTGTGCAAGATGCTCCTCTATGATATCGAGGTCCACCATATTGGTAAATGCTGCAATGCATAGGCTAGGAACAACGTATTCAATGGGCATAATGGCCTCTTTGCCATAGACCATCCGGAAGGGGGTTCTGCCTATTAGCTTCCTGCAGGTTGTTTGGTAGGCCCACAGAACAGAGGGAATGCGAACATCCCAGTCACTATGATCGGCATTGAAGACCTTAGTTAATGCATGTTCCAAAATTTTGTTAAAAGCCTCAACTGCCTTGTTTGCCTGATGGTGGTATGGGGTAATCTTAGCATGGTGGATCCGGAATTCCTCATTCAAGGCTTGAATTGTCTGGTTGACAAAGTGTGTACCTCTATCACTCATTAGGATTTTTGGGCAGCCAAACCTAGTCAGGATCTTCTCAAAGATGAAGTGCGTAGCAATATCCATAGTACAATCCTTCACCACTTGTGCCTCATCCCATTGAGTGACGTAGTTAGTGGCGATGATAATGTAGCGCGCACCTGTTTTCTTTCCGAGAAGATTGATGGGTCTTATAAAATCAATGGCCCATTTTTCAAAAGCCTATAAAGCCACTTGAGGATGTAACAGCATCTCATCTCGGTGTGAAGTTCGTCCTATGCACTAGCAGGTATCGCAAGATCGACAATAGGTGTATGAATCTTGATGCAACGTAGGCCACCATAACCCAGCCCTCAAAATATTTTGTGCGGTTGCACATCCTGCGTAGTGGCCTCCTAGGACACCTTCATGTGCTTCTGCTAACATGACAGGCTGTTCATGTTCGAGGACATATTTGCATACTATTTCGTCAGCACCTAGCTTGTATAACTCATTGGCGAGGATAGTAAAGTCCATGGCCCAAGTAACCAATTCCTTCTTCTGCTATACTGAATATCCAGCTGCAGCCATGCCTGTAGTGAGGAACTCAATGATATCAGCAAAGTGTACATCAACCACCTTAATAGTAAACAACTACGCATTTGTCAAGCCTTCGTCCAAACTAGTAGGCTCTTCTCCTGTTTCAATGCGAGACAGATGGTCCGGGCCAGCATTCAACCTTCCAGGCTTGACGATGATCTCAAAATCATACTCCTAGAATAGAAACATCCAACGACAAATCTTCCCCCCCAACACAAGCTTGTTGACCAGGTATTTTAAAGCTGAATGATTAGTGAAAATTTTAAAGTGTCCACCTAGTAGATAGTGCTGATATTTTTGTAACGCGTAGACCATAGCCAATCCTTTGCGCTCAATGGTGGAGTATTTTTGTTTTGCGCTCGAGAGTTTTCAACTCGCAAAGGCAACTGGGTGGTTGATATCTCCTTCTCCAGGTTGAGTGAGAACAGCTCCCAAGGTGATACTTGACGCATCCACGTGTACATGAAATTCCTTTGACCAATCAAGAAATATTAGTATGGGGGCAGAGATCATCTTCTCTTTGAGCAGTTCAAAGATATTTTGACATTCATCATCCCAAAAGAAAGAAACAACCTTTTTTAATAGCTTTTCCATAAGCGTTGTAATTAGGGCGTACCCCTGAAGGAATTTTTGGTAAGAACCAGTGTGTTTGAGAATAGAACGTAGTTGTTTCTCCGCTGTGGGGACTGCCAGGTTTATAATTATAGCTACCTTCGCAGGATCAACCATCAATCCTTGCCGACAGACTATGTGTCCAAGTAGGATTCCAAATGGCACACAAAAAATGCACTTATTAATATTTAAGGAGATCTGGTGCTTCCGTCACACATCCAACATTAGTCGCAGGTTAGAAACATGTTCCTTGACTAAGCCAAAAACCGTCCAATCATCGAAATAAACCTCCAGGAACTTATGAATAAATTCCTTGAATACAGCAACTACGACCATTGAAAAAATAACAGGTGCATTTTTTAGACCAAATGGCATGACCGTATACTGGAAAGACCCCCATTCAGTCGTGAAAGTAGTCTTACTGTGATCTTCAGGTGTAATCCGAATCTGATGGTACCCGGAGAACCCATCGGTGAAGGAATAGGCCTCCTGTATACCCATGCTATCAAGGATTTCGTCAGAGAATGGTGTAGGAAAGGGGTCATAGACGCAAGCATCATTTAGCTTGTGCAGATCCAGGCTGATGTATATTTCTCCCTTCGTCTTCTTTTCCTGGACGACCATTGGACTTACCCAGTCTGACTGCTCAATTGGTTCAATGATACCGGTGGCAAGCATTTTATCCAGCTCTTCCTTGACCTTTTGCTTGTATTTGGGATTCAGCCGGTATGGTCGCTGCTTAACGGGGCACGCCTCAGGTTTCATAGTGATATGCATAATACCGAGGTCCCCGGTGATGCCCTTGAGCTCAAAGAACTTCATCGGAAATAGATCCTGATATTCCATGAGTAATTCTACGATTTTTGCTACAGTCCCCTCATCCCAATAGTCCCCAATCTTAGCCAGCTTAGGGTGTTCCTTTGTCCCAATATTAACGTCACACAGCTTAGGAGGCTGTGTTACGTCAAGATTCTGTAGTGATGGCCCTGTAACAACGTGTTCTCCTTTAGATTCTGGGACAAAAATGTTTCGAGGATTATCCTCGTCCTCATCAATCACCAAGCTCCGACAATTGGCTATGTCATGCATCTGCGCGTCCCATGTCGGGACCGTTGGGGTGGCATGGTGGGGAGTATTCTTAAAGACAAACGCATCAATGTCCTACAGAGCTTCGTCGAGCATCTTTGTTCCTCCAATTCATCCAAATGTCCCTACAAAGTCCTCCTTTAGTGTCTCCCAGTGGCGGGTGCGCTGGTGCAATTTCACGTCTATGTACCAAGTGGCCGAGATAGGACCCAAGGCATGAACAAACAGATGGACCCATCCTTCTATAGCTCGGTCAGACCACTTGGTCAACCAAACACGCAGATGTACGTGGGGATCCTCGGGTCCGAGGAACACCCTAGTGCGTATGTCAACTGGAGGGGCGAACCATAGAAGTATCCTTTCTTGACACTTTTCCCAATCTGGGAACACTTCCTTGTGGGCGTCCCACCAACGCGCAGGTGTCTCGCGCATAGCCAGATTAAGGGCCCAAAGCCGTCGTTCTCTTGGCACCCTAGCTTCTAATGTCCTTAGGAATTCCTGGACACTACCAACCTCATCAAAGTGGGGTAGATCTCTTACCTCTGAGAAAATGCAGTAGAGGGTTCTTGCGACCCGGGGGCAGTGCAGTGTCGACACCTCGTGTAACCGGTTGTGCCAACTTTTCAGTTCGTCATCAGCATCAGAACAACATTCACTATCCCTCGAGAACATCCCGTCTGTTGTGGCTTTACTCTTGTCTTCATCTTGCGCAATCAATCTGTAAATATTGTCTAGTTCCTCCTGTTCGTAGGCTAGTTTCATATACCATGCGCCTTCTGCTAGATCTAGTGGTACTATTATGCGTGTACTGTTGTTTTCGAACACCATGCTCTACTTTTTGAGATTGATGACACCCCCCATGTCTATAGCCCAGTCCAGCCCGAGTAGTGCAGGGTACGGATCCACATCGTCCATGATTTCAATGACCTCAAAGTCAGCTAGGACTTTTACTCCCATGATATCTACCATGACTCTTGGTAACCGTCCTAGTGGTATGATCTCTGTTGATTCTCCATGCACAGCTGGATAGTGGACCATTCCAACTTAGGTTCACCCATTCGTTGCCATGTCTGCTTTGGTAGTACGTTCGCATCTGACCCCAAATCGAGAATAACTTGGTCCATCTCGTAGTCACCAATTTGCGCTGTAAGCCGCATTTCTCATCTGGTGTGTTTCATGTATCCATATAGCCGGTCGACACCTCGGGTCTCAGGGATTGTGTTGGGCTGGGCTGCGCAGCTATACAGTAATACTTGAAGGGTTTCTACAGCCGGTTGGTTATGTAGCAGTTTCAAGCATGCCATTAGAAGGGGCTCAACTCCTTCCTCTATCTGAGGTTGTGTTTGCAGTGGTGTTTGTTCTTTGAAAGGCACTCCTTCCCGGGAAGCAAGCTGCTCTTTTTCTCCTAAGGTGACCAGCCCGCTGCATATCTCAGTTTTAACCCTTTTCACATTCTGCGTAGGGGTGGGCTGCTTATCCTGCATCTTGGCTATTAAAATTAGGCAATCTTCAATCTCATGGTCCAGCTGCCAGCAATATTTGCAGGATTTCCTAGTGGGATTTGGACAGTCCCTTGCGAAGTGCCCTATTTCTCCACAATTATAGTAGATCATCTACCCCCGACCCCATCCTATGCTCCCTCCCCGACCTCCCCTAACCCTTGTAGGGGAGCCACCAAAAGCCGCAGGGGATCTTGGTGATGTGGGGTCTGACTTTACCCTATAGAGGTTTCCCCGATCTACCAATATCTCATATGTGTGACAATTCTGCTCTTCGTTCCATACTGATCGACAAAACCTGCACCATTGTTGCTTCAGATCACCTATACTTAACCGGGGGCACTGGGCCATATCATGTAGTCTCGCTACCTGGCAGTCATCACACCAGAGCGTAGGTCCGCCAGATCTAGGGCACAGCGGACTAGGTCCCCCTACCTATAGGTAATCCGCCAATAGGGGACACTGGTCCTTAGTATGACCAGACACCCAACATCGTATGAACCAGAGGTCTTTACTAACTCCATTTCCCCATTCTGTCTGCAAGCTCTGTATTTCCATGTGCATGGCTCTGAGCTACTCTTGAATCTGCTACACTCCCCCCAACCTGTTGTCCTTGGGCACGGCTTCGAGCTTCATAATGGTTTCTAGGGATTTTTCCTGTGACTCGAAGGTCTGATGGCCCATTGGTATGCATAAGTGAGGTAGAAACATGGTGATGAACCATTCTATGTGTTGCCTGTTATCATAATTGAACCCCCCCTTCCCTAATTGCTTTCTTCAATCGCTGATCGGCCTCCCACACCGACTCAAACATACCTTGCTTGAAGTCTTTTACTTTGGCTACCAACTGAGAGTATGACTTTGGCTTCCGGAACTATTGTTTTAGGGCATCCTTAATATTTTGAAGGGATGCACTTCCTTTTTGAGATATGTACCACATATACCAATCCAGCACTCTATCTTCAAAGGCCAAGGACAGCTGTGCTTTTTTCATAGTATCACTCACCACCCCCAATGCTGTCCATATCGAGTCGGCCACGAACAAAAAACGATCCATATCTTCATCGGCCACACCTTTAAAGGTAGGTAACTTCAAGTGTACTGCCATGTCTCCTTCTAATAAGGCTCTGGTTGAGGGCTTTCCCTCCTGCGAGCCTGACGACCCTTGTGTCGTTGCTTTCCTTGGTGGGATATGGATAGAGTGATTCTTTTTTGGATTGGTTTGATAATACCTACCGCTCTGTGTTGTACTCTCCTCCAGAGTAGTGCTCATTCACGTTCACGTCAGATCTTTAGTATTTGCTTTTCAATACCAGATCACTTCCTCAAACTTCTTCCGGTCCTGGCAACGGAACCATTTGTTTGCTCGAGGGGTCCTGACCCAGGTTTGTTAAGCAAGGTTTGCCAACAAACCCCTATACTACTGGCCCTTTCAGCAGTGACCTACTTTCGTAGGTCAAAGTCTCACCCGAAGTAGTATGGGTGGGTGCTGGAACTAGGTTTCCGCACCCTGAGAAAGGATGGGTAAAGCAAGCAGAGCGGTGCTAGGTCCTGTAATCCTTAATTACCTTATTCTATGCAGAGTTAATTAAGTCTCTATTCGCATCCATGTGCACTAGATCTATAGTTATATGCTTGTTATAACATCAACACAACAGTACATAAACAAAACATAACAGATCTGGATTTAAGAATGCAATATACAGATCCTTCGCAGCTTAAGGACAGAAAACGCATAATACAACAATAATCAGTAATTCACATAAAAGTACTCACAGATTTAGTTCTGTAACAATCTTTCACATTCATTCATTCATCAATTCTTCCTTACAATTCCAATTCCCTTCCCAACCTACGCACACAGCAGCAGGGTCCGCACATAGCTGGACTAGGATCTCTGCGCACACAGCGAACAGGAGTATGTTCCCCAAAACCCAAACAGATAGCTTAAACAACAGATCGCATCAATATCTCATCACTTCCTATCCTTTACAATACAAAATGCATCTCTATTTATAACAATCTAGCCTTGACTTTCCTATGGTCTGTAACCCATGGTTTTCGGACCCCTAGTTTACCCTTTGACCCATTAAAATGCGTTCGGGGCTTTGACCCACCCCAAAACCCCTCCGCTAGATTCAATATAATAAAAAATATCAAAAATGGACCAGTTTCGCAGCTTTTTAGGAGACGCCATTCCAACAAAAGGCTTCTGGTTTTCATTGAGAGGAATCTTGTGCTGAATGATATTTGTGTCATAGGACTTCAAGTCCTCATAGCTCCAAGCAAACACATCACTAAATTCTTTTAACAACTCAGTATATTTATTTTCTATATGTACTGGCAATGTCTTTAACAGTTTTATTATTTTGGGTTCTTGCTCACTACCTATATTTCATTCTTCTACATTTGCTTCAGTGAATTCCATCTTTGGTTTCTTAGCAACATCATTAAAATAAAAAAGCTCTTGTAGAGAGACACGTCCACTTGGCAAGGTATTATCTCTAAACTATAGCACTTCAAAGTCTTCTTTTTCTGAATATGCACACAGTTCTGTCTCATGTGGGTCATCTAATAGATTTATATCAAATCATCAGGAGGCTCTTCTTTGTATGTTTGTTGCTCAGCAGAGCAGTCTTCTTCATGATTTGATTCCAAATTTGGCATTTCAAACTCATTTTTGGACTGCAGGAAATCCTCGATCTGTTTGTCACCTTCAAAAACTTACAAATACTTTATATTATCAGGGACAACTAGTCTGTATTTTACTTTTACTGTGTATTGTTTGTTATGATGAGGCTTTTGACAAGTACTGGTTGCAAATTCTAGTCCATTGGCAAGGATATTTGATTTCTTGGGACAAAGGCAATATCATATTCTTTGAATGTTTTTAGTAGGTCAAGGGCATCAATCTTGTATGCTCTTAATATAGGATGTTTAGCTTAATATTCTCCCTTAATCTGCCTAATGAATAGCTTAGAATCCCCATGGACAGAGATCCTTTTGGCTCCTAATTTCTTGAGTAATTGTAGACCTAGAAGGAGTGCCTCATATTCTTCTATGTTATTTGTACATTGGAATTTTAATTTGTAGGAGTGACCCTATGCATGATTATTCTCAGTGTTGTGTACCCAAATACCTGCTCCTGAACCAGTTTTACAACAACAACCATCAAATCTCATGCTCCATAGAGGTTCAATCTCAGGTTTTCCATTATGTGCAACATTATATTCATTTTCTATTTGGTCTGACTATTCTTCTTTTTTCTCTTATTTTTCCACATATTTTTCATTTATTTCCACTTGTTCATTAATGTTTTCATCATTTTAGAGGATAAATGAATCAAGTTATGTGTGGACAGAATAGAGAGGGGAGTTATTTGGCTTTTCTTGACCACTGACCATGTATTTCATATGATTTTCCCTATATAGTCTTCTTGGTTGACTAAAGACAGGTAGGGTAGAATAAGTCATGTCCATTTGGAGGGTGACTTGAATTTTAGCTCCCCATGAGTGTGAAAGGAGCATGCCAAATTTAAGGGGTATGTCATCCACTACAATATCCATTACTAGGCTCTTAGCTAGTATTTGTGTTAGATTAACATAGAGATCTTTGATTAGGCCTAAACATTTAACTCTACTGGAGTCAAAGGAGTACAAGTATTTGTATGGTCTAGTTATCTCAAGGCCTAGTATTTCTATAACTACCTTTGGCATGAGGTTATGTGAAGCTCCTGAATCTAACATGGCATTGTTGAGGATCTTATCATGGATGTTCAAACTCACATAAAATGGAGGTACACCTCCCTCTTGAAATTTACCTTCTACTTCAGGTCTGTAATATCTCAAAAGGGAAAATGCAGTAATACTAAAACACAATATAAGAACTGCTGCAAGGTAAACAATAAATCTATATACACATCAGAATACACCGAAATAGCTGAGCCATTTTATTATTTTGGAGGTGAAAAAGCAAGGACAACAGTGCTCAAAATATGAGACACTCAAGCCACAAGGGTGGCCTAGAATGACCCTACAATGATGTCCCAAGAGGGACTGCATAATTGCTGCTCTGGTGGAAGGTAAACTGCTTTGTCCTTACTGCAACTCTAGGGACTACAACTACCTGAAAGATAGAAAGTCAAATCTAGGCAGAATGGGAGCTCCGATGACGCTAAAATTGTAGATCTGGGCTCTATGATGGATTCTGAAGATAACACAGGAAGGGTTTCTCAGATCTGTAAGTCTAAGAAAGCCACCCTCTTAGGGCTTCACATATATGCTACTGGGAATGTAGATCTGAAGCTAGATATGATGATATGATGGTTGCAATGATGTACAATCAGATCTATGCAAGAAGGGCTGATCCCTTCATTAGATCCTTGGGCTAAAAGCTCAAGATCTAGCTCCTATAATCTCCTCCACTGAAATTAGCTGCTGAATGAACAACAGCTTCAGAAAACTGCGCTGTCAAAGGGGAGTCTCATTAGCCTATTGTTAGATGTGTCAAATCAGCTCCTGAGTGATGGAAAAAATAGATCCAATGTGAGGAGGTGATCCCTCACAGGACTTCCAGATGAAATACTGGAAAATTCCTTCCTCCAATAGATCTACAGGACTGAACTGCGCAATCCTTGAAGGGACTACTGCGGCATGGAGGTAAAACCTAATGACCTGAATGCCTGATGTAGATCTGCTGCTCCTGAAAGGCTAGATCTGAAGAACAAAGTGGTAGGATGAATCCTCCACTGGTTTCCTAGTTGAATTCTAGAAACAACCTCCTGAAGATGGCACCAATGCCTGATAAGGAATGAAGAACAATCCTCTTCTTAGAGATCACTCGAAGAAAGGGGTGGGATTCCCACTCGGGAACACCCTGTGCTAAACAACACTATAAAATCTGTTAAATAGCTCAAGTCTGCGTAGAAATGTCCTCCGACAAATCTAGATCTAAACAAATCAAGAAATGAATAATCCAAATCATTCCTTCCAATGTGCCTTCACCTTCATTATATGCATGAGCCTTCCATAGCCTAGGCCCACTCCAAAACTGCGTTGCACATGTGGACATAGTCTCCATGTTTTATTGTGTTGTAGCTTCATGTCCTCCATCATGTTAACATGGGGCGATCACCCTCTCCATCATGTGTGCATTAAATGCACCACTTCCTCCACTATCTTATCATAAGAGCTTCATGATCTTATTTGAATGCACTATGATCTCAGTTTAACTTATCAAATATCCTCATGATTTTATATTTAAGATCCATGACCTTATTTTACTGTTTCATCCTCCATAATCTATCTCATAAATGACACATGATCTCCATTAATGGAGCTACTCCACTACTGCATGTTTTAGATCTAGATCTAGAATATCCGCATTCACACATTAAAAGTGGATTTGATTCATTTTTGAGGTTTATGGGTCCCTCCACCCTTTTATTTGCTTAATTCATTAAGAAAATCAAGAAATCTAATATTCCAAATATGATGTGAAAATTTAGGAATATTATAGCCCCCCCCCCCCCGGGGAAAAATGTTTCTTGTCCTCAAGAAACTCCAAAAGTAGATGCAAAGCCATCTATTCCCCTCCAAATGGCATCCACATAAGGAAGGTTTCCCCCATTTGCTGCAATGTGTTATGCATGTTTGGTTCCAAAGTTGTCTTTCAAAATTACATAGAATGACCTCTAACTATATGGTTAGATGTCCTCCTTCCACCATGAAGTACCAAGTGACAACCATATGATGTCCAACACCATCATTAATACATGACATACATAAAATAAAGTGGCCTTTTCCACAAAGTAAAAACTCCATCTCACAATACATCTCTCCATCCCATGCTTTATGAATGTGATTAAGCATTAACATGCTCTCTTTCTCAGCCCTATTGGCCTTGTTGGATCTAAGCATCATTCCAACATTATGAAAAATAATAAAAGGGGATATATGGGTAGAAAAAGATGTAAAACCATATTCTCCCAATATTAGCCACCAGATTAAGGCCCTTTGCCACCATCCTCAATCTCCTCCATGTAAGATGGACAAACCAAACTTCCCCAAAAGCAACCAAAGAAACAAGATATCTTGTTGCTTTCTCTCCTCCTCATGTGCATCATGGAGTAAAAACATACTTATAGACATGTGTAATGTCACATCAGCCCAATACAAACAAACACCATTAATACACATCATGAGAGAAACATGCCAAGTTCTTCCCAATACAAAACACATAGACATAGGAGATGTCATGTGGTGGGAAAAAACTCTCAAGGGAAACTAAAATGAACATGTCTTCTTTTGCTGCATCCTATCGTTTATGCACAAGGCATGAATCAGAAAAATATGAGCTATTGGGTGGTAACTATACTGACCCAAGAGTAGCCAGTGTAGCCATGCCTCCTTCTTCATTTCATAAGTGTTTTTCAAGGCATGGATCAAGGAAATTGGAGCCTTTGGGTAGTGACAGAAATCTCCCAAGAGCAACCAACGTAACCAAGCTTTCTAGCCCATGTCATATATCTGCAAGTGGTCATACAACCCCTTGATCATCATCCTCACCCACTCATCCCAATGTGGATGATGAATGATATCCTGCATAATCATGGTATCCTCCCTTTGTAGAATACCATCCTCCCAAAATTGATGAATAACTTTGCACTTCATGAAATGTTGAAGTGAACTTCCAATGAGATCTCTCAATGAGATTCTCTTGTCACCAAAGGCCCTCCAAAACCAAAGAATATTTGGATCTTTTGTGGGTAGAAGTTTCTCTTTAAGCAGTGAGATGCTCATTGAGAAAGTGTCATCTAGAAGGGAGAAAAGGTTTCTCATCTCAATATGTGTACCATTTATCATATTTACCTCCATTGCTTCATTAGTGAAGCTTCCTTCAAAATGCTCCAAGAATGATGGGGCCTCTCAATTTTCACAGCTACTAAGTGACAGTGTTGTATATCTGCATGATAATATATGTGTTGTCTCAAATTAAGGAACAACACTGATCTCATAACCAGTTATTGTACACAGGATTATGCTCATCCCATTTTCTGAAACTCTACACTTCAACTCAGGGGGTTGAATGTAGCTTAACAATGATGAACCGGGATAGTTTTTAACCTCATCCTTGATTAGATCAAGGGTCCTCTGCACTGTGATATGTTGCTGCTTTAAATCAACAATATGCTCTAACCCTTGGTTATGAATTGGCCCTGATGGCATGTCCTCATAAGTTTCAATAAGATCTACTGAAACAATATGTGATGAAAGTTCATGCATACCTTGGATCAACTGATGCGTGGGAACCTCTTGCCAAAACACAAGATTTCCTCCATCTGGGACAATAGTGTCTCCAACTACTGGTAAGAGTGATGGCTGCTCTTCTCCAAGTGTACCAGCGCTGGAATCTTCGTCCTCTTCATCATGCATCCCCTAAATCATGCATGGGACTCTATGTGTCAAGAGCTCAAGACTATCTTGCAAAGTTGCAAGTGTCTCTTCTCTGGATGCAAGTACCTTTGCTGCTGGTGGTGAAAGTAGTGACTTCTTGTCCAGAGTGACAAGATTGACATCCTCCTGTTTCCTTAGGAAATGTCACTTTGTGACACATCTCTGGTTTTCTCACATCAAATTTCTTCTTCAAATTGTGAAAGAAATCTGAATATTTAGTCACCTTTGCATGCTCCATGTGACCAAACAACCATTCATTTGCTTCACCTAAAATATGAATTGTTGCAATTTGGATAGCCTCTCCTTCAGCAATAGGATGTAGCCTGAAAAATGCATCTAACACTTTCCTCCAAGCCTTAACAGTGCTTGAGGAAGATCCATCAAATGTAGGAAAATAGAATCTATTATGCCTCTTTCTTCTATTTTTGCTACAAGATCCTCTTTCTTCTTTGATTTTGAAGAATTGTTCGAGAGTTAGCTTTTCCTTGAATGTTATAGATTGTGCCTTGTACTCTTCAAGATATATATTGAGAGTCTCATGAGTCTCAGGTTCATTCATTTCTTCATTTCTACACCTTTCACCTTCTCCAAAGAAAGTGGGCATAGTGGATCTATGAGGAGATCTGTAATTCTCTGGTTTTATTCTTTGCTAATAGGATGAGCTTGGGTCTTCCTCATCAAATCTTCTTCTTGGATCTTCTTTCTGTCCTTCCTTCTTCATTTGATTGACCTCCTTGGAGAGATATTTCCTGGATCTAAAGAAAGGAATGGCAGAATTATCATCCTCCATGATAGATCTCATCTTATATGCTTCTTCCTTTGATGCAAAGATGAAGTGTCCACAAACAGAGCCAAAGATCATGCTCTGATACCACTGTAATATCCCGAAAGGGAAAATGCAATAATACTAAAACACAATATAACAACTGTAGCAAGGTAAACAATAAATATATATACACATCATAATGCACAAAAATAGCTGAGCTATTTTATTATTTTGGAGGTGAAAAAGCAAGTACAATAGTGCTCAAAATATGAGACACTCAAGCCACAAGGATGGCCTAGAATGACCCTGCAAAGATGTCCCAAGAAGGACTGCATAACAGTTTCTCTTCTAGAAGGTAAACTACGTTTTCCGTGTTGCAATTCTAGGGATTACAATTGCATGAAAGATGGAAATTAAGATCTAGGCAGAATGGGAGCTTTGATGATGCTGAAATTGTAGATTTGCTCTCTATGATGTATTCCCAGGATAACCCAGGAAGGGTTTCTCAGATCTGTAAGTCTAAGAAAACTACCCTCTTAAGGCTTCACATATATGCGGGTGGGAATGCAGATCTGAAGCTAGATTTGATGATATGATGGTTGCAATGATGTACAATCAGATCTATGCAAGAAGGGTTGATCCCTTCACTAGATCCTTGGGCTAAGAGCTCAAGATCTAGTTCCTCCAATATCCTCCACTGAAATTAGTTGTTGAATGAACAATAGCTTCAGAAAAATGTCTTTTCAGAGAGGGAGGCTCGTTAGCCTACTACTAGATGTGTCAAATTAGCTCCTGAGTGATGGAAAAAATAGATCCAATGTGAGGAGGTGATCCCTCATAGGATTTATAGTTGAAATACTAGAAACTTCCTTCATCCAATAGATCTACAGGAATGAACTGTGCAATCCTTGAAGGGACTGCTGTTGCATGGAGGTAAAACCCAATGGCCTGAATCCCTGATGTAGATTTGTTGCTCCTGAAAGGCTGGATCTGAAGAAAAAAGTGGTAGGATGAATCCTCCACTGGTTTCCTAGTTGAATGCTAGAAACAACCTCCTGAAGATGACACCAATGCCTGATAAGGAATGAAGAACAATCCTCTTCTTAGAGATCACTCAAAGAAAGAGGTGGGATTCCTACTCGAGAAAACCCTGTGCTAAAGAGCACTGCAAACTCTACTAAACAACCCAAGTCTGCATAGAAATGTCCTCAGATAAATCTAGATCTAAACAGATCAAGAAATGAATAATTGTTAGTATGAATCTTTCACCGGAAAAAGACCACTTTAGCTATGCATAAAAAATATCCCTAACATCAATTATGGCTTCCAATATCTTTAAATATATAGTTAGGTGATCCAAATAAAGCTTCACAAATCCAGATCTAAACATAAAAGACATTAAGCAGTGAAAATAAAATGTCACTCAAGGCATCCAATAGACAAGACAAGAACGATGTATTTGAAAGAATTTTTTATATTAAAAGGGGGCACTTGAGAGGAAAACAAGAAAGGTGTTTCCAATTCTCCTCAATGGGATGGGTTCTTGAAAGTGCTCAACATTTTAGATCTAAAATTTCTCTCTTGTTGGTGTAGAAAACCCAGACAAACATAGAACTCAAAGGGAGCTCACAAGGCAAAAATGGAGAATGTGACCAAAAGTATAGATCTAGAGTGATCTAATGCAATGAAAGGTGACAAATGAATGGGAAAACCCTTCTATTTATAACAAAATATTAGGGTAGTCTAGAACTTGGTGCATGAATAAAATATTATTAACCAAATTCTAGAACCACCTTTTAGGAATATTTTATTATATTTGTTGGAGGGAAAAGGATTTTGACTTGGGTAAAATCTTTTATTTATAAATAATAAATAAATAAATGATTTATTTATTATTTTAAGGAAATGGTGGAAATATAATTAAATAAATAATGATTTATTTAATTATTTATAAATGATTTAGTCAAATTTAACTAGGAATATTATTTAAATAAGGATTAAATAACTTATTCCTAGGAAATAATCAAATAAATAAGGATTTATTTAATTGATTTCTTTGTTTTGGGTTAAATATGACCAGGAATAATAATTAAATTGATGTTTAACTAATTATTCTTTGAGGAAATATAAACAAATATAGATTTGTTTATTATTTCCTTTTGGGGTTTCCTGTTTAGACCATAAACAGCTTAATAAAGGTGTTTTACTAGGTTATTTCACATAGTGAAAGTAATTTTACTTAGGGTAAAATTAGTCTTACATGGTGTACTTGGGTCCATCTAATGATAATAGGTTAGATGACCAAAAAATGGTGTAACAATAATCCAAATCATGTCTTCCAATGTGCCTTCTCCTTCATTATATGCATGAGCCTGCCTAAGCCCACTCCAAAACTGCGCTATAGATGTGGACATAGTCTCCATGTTTGACTGTGCTGTAGCTTGGTGTCCTTCATCACGTTCACATGGGGTGATCACCCTCTCCATAATGTGTGCATTAAATGCACCACTTCCTCCACTATCTTGTCATAAGTGCTTCATGATATTCTTTGAATGCACTATGATCTCAGTTGACCTTATCAAAGATCCTCATGATTTTATATTTAAGATCCATGATCTTATTTGACTGTTTCATCCTTCATAATCTATCTCATAAATGAGACATGATCTCTATTAATGGAGCTGCTCCACTACTCCATGTTTTATATCTAGATCTATAATATCCACATTCACACATTAAAACGTGGATTTTATTCATATTTTACGTTTGTGGTTCCCTCCACCCTTTTATTTTCTTAATTCATTAAGAAAATCAGGAACTCTAATATTCCAAATATGATGTGAAAATTTGGGAATATTACAAGGTCCAAACAGAAGTTGAGGTTTGTCATCATTTAAATTCACAGAATCAGCATTTTCTCCTATGTTTAAAGCTTTCAAAACTTGGGATCTATATACATCTTGGCCAACTAATTCATTAAGAGGTATGGAGATTTTTATCTTGGAAATTTCATTCTCAATACTGAAAGGTGTCTGTGTTTTTGGCAGATTTAAATCAGTCTTATCAGACACTGTTTTTACAGAAATTTCAGCTTACTGGTTTTTATTAGGGACATCAGTTAAATTAGTTTTTTTAGGGCTACTAGCTGAATTAATAGTGTTGCTTTGGTCGCCATTATGTTGGTTGTTTTTATTTTATTTTTATTAGAAATTTTAACCATTGTGTTTGAATTTTCTGCTGTCTTTTTAGGATAATTTTTGAGGGGTCTTCCTCACCAAAATTTATCGGTTTTTTTCTCTTGGGAGTGTCTTTGGTTTTCTTGCTTCTGATGTCATACTATCTATCTACTTCCATTATGGAATTTTCAAAGCCTTTTTTATAGTCTTCGGACCCTAGTCATTCTTATTCATTGGGGGAAAATATGCCCTCTTCCTCCTCAATGAGGAAAAAAATATCCTCATTATTAACTCCCATTAGATTGATTTGACTTTGTTCTGGTTCTTCTATCAATCCCTCATCCTCGTTAGCATAGTTTTATTTGAAAGGAGGTTTGATTTGCTGATCAGGTTCCCTTTGTTCTATTTTTCTTATTTGAGGGGGATTTCTTCTAAAGTTTTGGTTTTGGTTTTGGTTTCTATTATGAGGAGCTGCTTGGTTTTCTATGGGGTAGGCTCTCTCATTTATGTTTATTCTCTCCATCATCCTTTCCATGGTCCTGACAAGGTTATCAATCTTAGTATTAGATGATGAAGGTGCAGCCTCTTCCCTATATATGACTCTCTTTTCATTTTCATTCTTGCTCTTTTGGCAATCAGAATTTCCTCTACACTTACAACACCCCTCTTCATGTCTTCTAATGTAAGAGGGTCTCTTTGTCTTAGTTGGTAAGCCATCTCTGGATCAAAACCATCTGGAAATTTCATTAAGGATAGACCTTGTGGAGGTTTCATGTGAGTAGGGAGGGAATTATATACACTGTTGAACCTAGTGCAGTAATCTTGGAAACTCTCTCCAGCGTTTCTCTTAGTTTTTTCATATTCTGATAAGATTTGGAGAGGGATTTTCTTGACTTCCCATTTGTTTAAAAATATTTGATGAAAAGCAGGGAGGTCATGTACACTATTATGGGTTAGGTCTTTACACCATTTTATTGCTTCTCCCCCTAAGCTTTGAGAAAACATTCTCATCTTGATAGTTTCATAATCTATCTCTTGTTGATCACAACAATGCTCCATTCTATCCACATGTTGTTGAGCATTTTTAGAACCACTCTCATTAAATAAGGGGATCTTGGACTTATAATCCTGTGGTAGAGGCAATAAAGGAAATGGTAGGACTATTGGGGCATACCAGGCTACCATGGTTGGTGGTTGGGGAAACAAAGGAGGGTTAACAAGTGGAGGGTTTACAAAAGGAGGTGAAGGGTTAAATGGAGGAAGGTGAACAGTGGGTGTATGAATGGAGGTTGAATTTAGTACAACAAGATTCTGCTGTAAGATGGATGGGTCTAAAACTATCTAAGTTATCCAGCTTTGGGATTTAGTCCTGGATAAGCTTTGTTCCAGGGGTGAGTCAGAGAGGATATTCTGCAAGTCTTTAAGGTTTTCAGGTAGGGAACTTTCTTTGTGAATAGATCTACTAATAGTTGAATTTTAGATCTAGGATATTTCCTTAGGATGTGCTCTAGATTTTCAACTATTGCAGGAGGGTTTGGGTTAGGATGGGATTTGGTATAGATTCTTCTAGAAGCCAGAACTTGGAACCAAGATTCAGAGAGGTTAAGAGTTTTATAACAGTTTGAAAACAAACCAATTTGTGAAATAAAATACTTAATTCACAAATTATTTTAATCGGGTTCTATTCAAGGTTTTATGATATCAGGATTTATCAATAATTTCCCAGTGGAGTCTATAAAAAACCAGTGGAGTCAACAAGCCTACTGAAAACCAGTGGAGTCACCAGGTGGATGATTTTAACTATCTTGAAGCTGACTGTTGTCCACCATCAGCAACCAGATACCAGTATTCTCTAAAACTTGATTCATCTAAGTTTAAAATGGGTTTTCTAAGTTCAAAAGTAAATATTAAGTTGTTTTAATAACTTAGGTCCCTAGTATGGTCGCCATTATGTTGGCTCCCTATGATTTCCAATATTGGCAAAAATAATTCTGCAGAGAACCACATCAAACCACTTTGGAGTCCAAGGACCTAGCCTTCCTGGACTCAGAGAGAGATGTCTCTATTTTGTTATGAAAATGATTTATCCTTATGCTTATGTTTTTTGATTTTAGGCTAGTTATGAGGTTTTGGGTTTGTTTTCTTTGTTTTGATTGATTAATTTATTGAGTGTTTTAGTTGAATATATAGAATGTGAGAAGCATTAATCCATTGGGCTATGGAGTCATAAAAGGTTTTAATTATACATAAACTCTGCAAGGGTTTTCATAGGGAAAGCTAACTATATCAAGTGGATGTTTTAGATTAGATGAAGTATGAAATGACAGCAAGTTGTGAATTCATTAAAACTAAAGGGCACTTAAGAATCCTTTAACTATAATTCAATAATAAAATCCTTTAGATAATTGTTTAAGAGAAAATAATGAGTAGGACACACCTGAATTATTTAATCAATCCTTACTAAGAAAACCTTAAGACAACAATCCAGTAATCCTAAAGAGTAGGACACCCTTAAATTATCTAGCTATTACATTCAGACAAAGAAAACATATAAGATAACAGTTCAGTTAAACTAAAGAGCAGGACACCCCTGAATTATTTAATCAAACTTCAAAAAAGGCCTTTAAAATAACACATTAAGAAAAGCCAAAGAGCAAGGCAAACCGTGAATTATTTAGCTAAACTCTACTAAGTAAACTTCAAGGCAACAAGACAAGTGGAACTAAAGCACAGGACACCCCTGAATTCTTTAATCAAACCTTGTAGAAGAAAACATTAAGGTGAAAGAAGCAGACATAATTAAGGTGCCAAGACAGCGTATCTCAATCTAAAATTTATGTTCTTTTATCATAGAAATTGATTAACAATATCGAAAACAATGAAGAAACATTGACAAAGAAGGATAACATCACCATTAACATAGCTCAAGAATCCTGTGAACGCGCTTGTATTATTGATGTCCAAAACAATTACAATACTCCAGTGTAATAACCTTTGCATCTCATCAACCATCCAAACAACCAACAAGAATAATGAAAAATACATGTCGTATTTAACTGCAGATGAGGAGGTGATCCTATTCTAGGGTTTCAGACTGTAGTTATTATAGAGTAAATGTAATCTTGACCTTTGAGACCATGCAAGGCCCAAGTTAAAATATTAATGGCTGACTTTCTATAATAATAACTTTTAACTTAACTGCTGAGCTAACTTTAGGATATTTTTGACTATTTTGACTTCAACATTAACTTTACAATAACTTCTGAGTTGCTAAAAATATATCTGATTGAAAAGATTAACTGAGGTAGCTGTCTTTAACAAAATTAGGTTATGGGTGGCCAATGTTTGTGAAGGAGTAAATGCTGAGTTGCTTTGTCATTCAGATCTATTTTCTTCATTAATTTATCCTCTAATTAGTCTTTTAAATCTTGATTTTTTTTTCTTTATCCTTGAATCCATTTATTGTATTTGTTGTCTTTTCTTTCACATTTTAACCTCTGATTAATCCTTTAATCCCTTTTATCCTTTGATTGCCACGGTGAAAATTATTTTATTTTCCTTTACCCTGCCCTTTGATGAAATCTTGTAGTCTTTGGAGTGTTTAAATGATCATCAATGGTTATGATCCATTGATGATTCAGATTAACCTTGCACTCTAAATCCTCTGATAAACAGGGTTACTGCATCGTCACCCAGAGAAACCTGATTCGATATTTCTTGGATTTAGGTATGCAATTTATGCATTTCCTGCCATGTACATCACCTGCACAATTAAAAATAATTCGTTAATTAAAAACTAGATCCCACTGGGGAAGCAATGGTGGATTGCAGGTATTTAGAGAAATCTATGGACAGAGTTTGGAGGTTTTTGGTTTTTTGTGTGTGGTTGTGGCTTTTTGGGTCTTCAAAATTTTTTGCAGAGATTCTATGGTGTCTCGGGGCTTATCGCAGCAACACGGGGCTTCGGCATTTTTGAATGGGGTCGACGGTTTCGTCACAAGTGGGAGAGCGGTAAGTGGTTTATCACACAGGACGAAGATGGTGAGGTGGTTTTGGTCTCACAGATTCGATAGTATTAAGGGATTGACGTGTGGTAGAAAGGACGAGGGAAAATACCCCTGATTTCGCAACGTCCGGGGTGTTGTAAATGGTGGACAGTTGGGAGTACGATATGGGCTGGGGATCGTCAGATCAGGGAGGCGGAGATCCGACAGTGGTCGGGATTGGATGGATCGATGGGTCAAAACGTCAAGTGGCACCCGAGATTTCATATATAATGGCAGGTTTGAATATGACGTGGGGTCGGGGTATATAATAAAGCGAAGGGTTTATTGTATATGCGGGGTTTTTATGGAATGCGGGGCCTGGGGTAAGGTTTTTAAGTGGAAGCGCTCAATAAAAATTGGGGATAGGGCTACATGAGGGTGAAGGGAAGAGATTTTTTTAAGAAGGGGCTAAAGTAGAAAGGGGGTCGGGTAATATTAAATATACAATGTTTATTTAAAGGAGAGGGACCAAAAATAATAAAATGTATTTTTAAAATAATGTAAAAATGGTTTTTTACATTGTTTTGATGGAAGAAGGGGGATGAATGAAGGGGAGATGACTCTTTAACAATGGGAGTGGGGTTTTAGGTAGGAAAAGGGGCAAAAATGAGGGATTTAGGGTCAAAACATGAGATTTTAGAACATCGGGGTAATTAGAGAAGGAAAAATAAGATATAGTGAAATAGGTTAAATGAGGATAATGAAGGCAGTGAGATTTCTAAAAATAAATGATAGTTAGGGAATATTATTTTCAGCAGACTGTAGGAAATCCATAGTCACCTAGTGATACTGCAAAATACAGGAGACTAATAGGCCTCACACATTAGGGGGCAACTATTAACACTTGAAAATCATACAAGCAAAGAGGACAGTATCTAATGTCAGAAAGAAGGATTTACAGGATTGAGAGACATTAGAGAATCTAGAAAGCATTTAAAAATCTCTAAGGTCTGAGGAAAACTCAAATTTGAGCAAGTCATAAATGCTTTTACACACGAAATCCTTCGATAAGAGCACCTTTGTGGCTTTTTGACCCGAAAAGCGCACAATCCTGGGAGTGGCGAAAGTCACTTTCCAGGACCACAAAAAACATACTCCAGGACAGTGATTTCACACTTGAAGCCACCTAAGGACAGCCACCAAAGCCTCCTTAGGACATCAAGGGAGCACACAATGGAATAAGTGTGGAACATAATGGAAACATCCCCCTATCTTGGGTCACCATCCATAATGTACCAAGATATGGAAGGAGGATTTGAATTCTCCTATAAAAGGCCACCAAGAGATAAACAACTAGAGAGTACACTGTTATGCTAGCCAGAATTTCCCCAAGAAATACCACCAGTGTGTGATCTAGAGTAGAGATAGAGGGGACTCAATTTTTGGCCACCCAACAAGTTCAGTCCACCATAGTAGAGAGAGGGAGACGTTGTACCGAGGCAAGCTTGGAAGTAAAGACATCCTTGCATCGAGACTTAGAACCCAAGTTATAAGGGCCCCTTGGCAAGTGGGTTAAAGTTTTATCCTCATTTCCTACTAGCACTCAATAAGAGGGGCCGTAAGCGCCACCGTTTGGATTATTGTAATTGTTTGACTTTATTTAGAGCTTTTGACTTATTTGTTTTAGTTTTAGTTTAATTTTTATGTTTGAATATGCATGCTATTTCTCTATCTAGTATGTTTATCTTCTAGCATGTTCCACTAACTTTCTTGACTACATATCTTTTCTTCCTGTGACCAATAACTTAAGAGGGTAAACCACACTGCTTAAGTTTGTGTGATTTCGTACATGTGTGCACCAAAAACACTAACACAAGCATCTACAAGAAACATAAGCATAAGTTGCAAGGTTACATAGCCAACTGCAGTAGAAGGACAAGCAGATTTCCACCATGGTAGATTTGTGCATGGAGGAAATACAACACATGCATCCTTCAAACTCGTATTCCATATAACTGAAGGAAAAATGGCTACAGTTTCAGATCAAAACACTAGCATCCTATGGATCATTACCTTTTCAGAATTATAGGAAATTCATTGACTTTTGCAATCAGTCCACCATAGCAGACAATTCCATGCTGGTAGAAATTTATATGCATAATGTTCTTTTAACTTATTTAAACCTTTGGGACCCCAACCCTCATTTGGGGGATATGCAGTTGATGTCCCTAGCCTCTTGGATGAACAATGATGAGGCAAGGGAAGAGGAGGTAAAAAGGGTGATGAGAACGAAGGAAAGGATCATGTCCATGTCAATTACTATTAATTTTTATCCAGTAATAATAGTAAACAATAGAACACAATAGGCACGTGAATTTTAGGTGGAAACCCCATCTAGGTTAGAAACCATCGAACACTTTTTTAACAAATTATTTAATCATAAACCCCAACTAAAATGAAATTTACAACTTCCTAGAATTATAGAAAAGAATTCTTTTCTAGCTCCCACTCGAAGGACGTTTCAATGCTCTTGTTTCCTCAATATTCAACTAAATGGATGCCCCAACATCCTAGACCAACCTTCCACCCTGAAGTGTTCACAGGCTCCAACCTGTAGGTGTCTTCATGCACCAACCTAGCACCTCCATACCACCCTGTAATGATCAGAAATAAGACTTTTGGACTCTCGTACTAGGGAAAATGATCCATGATACAATATGATTCACAACGATTTTCTTGAACTAGACTAACCACCCAATCACACTATGACCTACAACCCAACCATAACATTATCCCACTGTGAATCCTATACCTCCAAACAATGCCACTTCAACTCTAGGTAGATTGACTATTTTACAATAATGATTCTCTTAAAATTTTACAATGATGATTTTTAGAGCACTAAGTTTTGACAAGACCTGATACCTGACATGGCACTACTTCTTGGATCACTAGTAGCTGCTGAGGTATTGTTGTGCTTGCTTTAAGTAATGGTACTTTTGCGATGCACATCCTTCTAGTATGTGTCCTAGATGTCCTATTGTGTCCTCCTTCCTGCGCATGCAATAATGAGAAAGACCCAAACCAAAATACAAACAAATCACTTACATTGTCCTGCAAAACATATGTCAGAGAAATATTCAAAAGTTCAAATGTAAATATGTTCAACATTTATGAACATACACAAGAAAACATACATACAAAATACTTACACTGTACTGCAAAAACACATGTCATAGATGATATTCAAATTAAAATGCAAACACTAATCATACATACCTTATTGTAGTAGATTTACCCTTGACTGTTGATGTGTAGTCCTTATTGCAATGATCCTTGAATGCATACATTTTATGGCCTTCTAGAAGATTGATATTGAATCTGTTGTATCTATGTAATTTCATATCTACAAGGTCTGAAATTGTGTCTTGTGGTAGACCTTTGAGTCCTCTTTCCAACCCCATAGGTATGATCAATATTGGATTCTTCAAGAAATAGTTATTCACAATCTCCCATGATGACCTGATTATAGACTGGTTCAGTAGAGAGAACTTTTACAAAGTGCCACGTATCAGTGTTTTGAACTTCAGTCCTGAAAATGATACCCAACAAGCTAAATTCCATCCTATTTCTGTCACTTCTTATGAAATTTGATTCCAATTCTTAGACAGAAAGTTATGACACTTTTCCCAAGGTCACTTGTTTGACAAGGAATTCATGAGCCTACACAAACTCTAACTTCCTTAGATCATATCTCTGAAATATAGTGAACCAAGATCTGAAATTTTCTCACAAGGTTCATCAATATTTTGGCTTAAATGGGCTTTAATTTCATCTTCTGAAGCTTCTTATAAGAAAATTTATAGAGAAAATTCCATGATGTCATGTTTGAAGTTGCGAAATCCTTCCATGAGGAGGATATGAGGGTCACAATTTATAGAAATGCTTAGGTTGAGAGGGTGTTCAATAAGTCAACGTTGGAGGGCTTCTAGGAGTTTGAAATATTTTTAATTATTTACAATTCAATTACCACAACCAATGATGAGTGTCATGCCACAACCCTAAGGGTTTTTAGCCCACCAACTCGGGTTACTAACTTCAAATAGGAATATCTATAAAACCGTGAAGAATTACGTGGCATGCCATATATTAATGGAAACATGTCGACGAGTAGAATAAATCAAAATATCCTTGACCGAGAATCAAGTAATTTTTCAATTCGAAATTCCCATGCAAGATTGGGGTAGGCCCTGGTGCTACTTGGGTTGACATCTATGGAAACCGCTAATCAAAAAACACTTTGAAATTGACCAGGGTGGTCTCCCAAAAGAGTAAATGAGTTCCCCATAGTATACATTTGGGTCTATGGCACACAATAGTCAAGTTGGTAAATGGTGATAATATTTCCTTCACGAGGAAATAAAAAGATACAAAATACATATGAGACCACTACGGTCATAGCATAGATGCAATTATGACCAAGGAGTGGGTTATATTCCAATGGAGTGTTAATGAATTCAACATCGACAAAGAAAATTTTCCCACCTAAGTCAAAGGAAAAATTTGGAAGAACACCTTTAGGTACAAAATTATGTTTGTCAAAGGCTTGGAGAGTGGTGTTGGACGTGGCAAGTGCTGAAGATCCAAGAGCCTTCTAGCTAGATATTAACATAACACATGTGGAAGAGCCTGTTAGCCCCCCTATAAATTTTTGACAAGAAAACAGGGGCTAGAATGTTTTTAAGGCTTCAAGGAATGCATTTCCTCTGAAAACACATCATCCTTGAAGCCTCCTTGTGCCTTTTGTCCTTTGGTAAAATCCTCTCTACTGTATCCATATAAAAAGCCTCTCCGATTGTGGAAAATTGTGTTCCTAAAGGCCTACATTTATCCCTTGTATCCCTGCAAAGTGTCCCTTTCCAACCCTTTTGTCCCCTTTGTTAAAGTTCCCCTTTTCCCCAAAAATCCCCTATAAATCCCACACATACCCCTTGTTTGGCCTTCTTCCCTTTTTCCCTCTATCGTTACCTTTCCCACCCTCAAATTGCATTAAAATGGGCCAAATAGCCATATTTTTTCATGTCTATGGTTTTAGTACCTTTTGGCCCTAGCCCTAGATCCGTTTCCCCCACATAACCCAACGCCAAGACCAGGCACCAAGGAATAAAAGCGCTTACCGCAATTATATATCGGGAATGTTTTGGATCGTCGATCTGTGTAGATCAGACGGTCGTCGCGATACCCACAATGTTCATCGCTCGCCCCTTTCACCACATCTCCACCGTTCATTCATCCATTGATCCGACGGCCCGGATTTTTCCCGCCTCAGTGGCCCCCACGCCAACGCACCTTGTTCAAAAACCTCCTGTATCTATCGCACCGCTTTCTGAGGGCTGGCGGTATTTTCCATTCGACAACGATTCCACTCACCACCTACTGTGTGTCACGCGCAATGTTTGAAAACTGCCCCCCATTGCACGTTAAAGTTCAGCGTTTTACCCAACACGATATCGCTATACACCATCCAATCTACGATCGTCCATCCAACGGTCATCGTGCCACAAAGTTGCACGGGGGATAATCCCAAACAAACCGTACCCCTGGCCCACTATCCGTCGCCCTCCAATGCATTTTCAGCCGTCTATATCCTCCTGAGATCAGACGGTCCAGTTTTAACCGCATGTCCCGCCGTTGACCGGGTCCTACCACATCACCATTCCACGTGTTTTTCTGCATGTCCATCTGTCCCTTTATATTTTGTTCGAAGGTCAAAGTGTCGAGTCTTCGCATTTAAATCTTCTGCATTTCGCCATCTTTCACAGTGACCATCTTCCACTGTGTGCTGCATTTTCCACCATGATCCTGCACTATTCCACCATCTCACCGATCTACATGGTCATTCTCATCGTCCTAGCTACATCCATCCTCCCCACGCATGGTTTTATTAATTTATTTTCGTGTTTTGCAGGGTTACAGGTAGGCAGAAAACCACCATGATTCATATGCACTATTATAGTGGCACAGTGCACAAAGGAAGTTGAATTTGGAGCCTGATATTACAGGAAAGTGTCCGGAAAGGTGTCTGCAACATAAATTTCATCAAAGGATAGAGTTCAAACTCTGTAGAACCTATCCGGCGACATTAAAGCTCAGATTGCATGACAAAGATAGTACTGGGACAACAGAGAGTTCAAGGCACGTAACAGAAGATTCTTGAGCCTTTTAGAAGGCAAAGGTACCAGTTCAAAGACATCATGGATCGCATGGAAGACCCAACACATAGAAAACAATACTATCGGAGTTTCACATCAGCAGTATGTCCTTTCCACAAAGGACGAAGTGCCCATGCTATCTCCAATCTATACCATGTTCCTGAGGAAATTCCATCCCTGACAACAGTCCTATGCTATCAGAAGCATTTGTTACACAGTATGGCAGACCTTAGCATCATTATTCTACCTTTTTGTTTAGTTCACCAGAGTGTTACAACAAGTACATCAGAGACATACCTGAAGTAAATGGAAGCCTGACGAAGACCACTCTTTCACCCAAAGAGTACCAGAGATAAATGCTCAGAATTTAAAACAGAACAAGGCCTCGGCTCTCTTCCTCTTTCTGAGTTTTAATGCTACATTTAGTTTTTCACCTACCTCCTCTGCTCTCTTCAGCTATAAAATTCATGAAGGGACCCATTGTAAAGGTTGTTGATCAGTTATCAGAGAATTGCAAGCTGTTTCCTTTGAGACATAGTCTCTGTGTAAAGTTGTAAGATAGGCCGAGGAAGATGTTTTCAGATTGAATATCCAGCTATTGGTAATGTTGTACTTGACTGGTATTGCTTTTTAGTATGACAAGCACATTTCTTTGGATCCTGATCTAAAGCAGCGGTGATGTTTTCCTATTTCTGTATTTGTTTTTAATTCACAGTTCATTTCATTTCGTTTCTACTAGCTTGCATCAAAAATCTAGCATAGGATTTACCCTTGTTAGGTACCCTTTGTTTTTTCTCTGCTTGCCTTTAATGTTTTCTACTAAATTTATTATCTAAGGGTTGATTTCAGTTAATTTAACCAGTGTAGTGGATGTCATTGCCTGCTAGCTGATGTATGAATTAAATGAATCTGTTCTTAGATTTTCTTGTTAGGATTTAATTGAACGAATTGGGAACATTGGGAGGTCTAGAACTCTGTCTCTATCTCACTAGGATCCTTTTCAGTTAATTGAACCTTTCTAAGATCCCTCAAGCTGGAGGCCGAAGCATTGAGAGTTCAAAGTCTCTCTTTGATCTCAGGTCTTTAACTTTGTGTTCAAAATCTTTGTTGTTTCCTCCTGTCTTACCATTTCATATCACAATCATCTTTAAGATCCAATGCTTTAGATGACTAGCCCAACTGAAAGCCTGCACATTGAATAGCAAGTAAACCCTTTCCCGACTCCATTGCCCAATGGTCTTGAACGTTCCCTGAAATATCTCTCCTTTGCCTAAAATCCTATTTGCACATCCTTGTCTTATATCGAACCTTCCTTTCCTGATTCCCAACAACCAAACCTACATCAAAAAAATAAACCCCGAGCCTTATAACTAGCATAACATTTTAATTTCGAGCTTCAAAGATATAAAACCTTGCTTATATAGAGAGATCCCTCTCTGGACCCAGGAGGGCTAGATCCTGAGGTCTAAAAGTGGTTCTGATGTTGTCTCATCTTTTTGTCTTTCCAACCTGGCCAAAACATGGGAACCCCAACATAATGGCGACTCCACTGGGGATCGAACCCACAATATCTAGTTAGGTTGGTAGTAAAACACTTCCATTTGCAATTCACTTTCTACACCATTTTTTGTGTTTCTCCCACACTCTTAGACAAATTATAGAAAGGGCCAGGTAGCCTCCAGATCTCACACTCTTTCAGAGGTGACATATCTGGTAAAAGCCCTCCCAGTCAATCTCTAGTTAGAGTTTGCTGTGTTTTGAAGATACCCTTGAAAAGGGACATCTCATGAGCACCGTGGTGGACAGTGTACCCTCCAGAAGCATCCCAAACTTTCCATCTGGTGACTCCAAAGCTCCTTAAAGATCAAAGACTCCACTGGTGATCAGTAGGCCTGCTGATTATCTCGGGTCCAGATAAGACTCCACTGGGAGACCAGTCGCCATAACAACATCAGACATAATAGAAGTAACAAGTAGGGTTAAATTGCTTTGTTGGAAAGAAACATTCTGGCTTCAAGAACCATTCACACAAGAGCTTATCCCAATCCAAACCCACCTGAGATAGTTGACAACCCTGAGAGCATACTCAAGAGATCTCCTCCACCTATAAGACCAACTATTTCTAGCCACATCCATAGAGCTAACTTTGCACCGGAAGACTTCACAGCTCTATTAGCCCCACCCTTTGGCCTAGAATTCCAAAACAGCTTACCTAGGACTAGGTCATTCAATGTTCTAGACCAGCCAGACCTTGAGTTTCCCGGTTCACCATCTCATAGTGGTCAACACATTAGGGACAGAGGAACCCCTCCATCTACACCTCCTGATATTCACTTCATTCAAAACTTGGGGCTCTATAACCCTAAATCTGCTCATCAAGCTTCAGCTGCTCCTAGTATCCCTGTCATCCATATACCAGCTACTCAAGCCAACCCTTTACCTCATCATAACACCATCATGGCAGCCTGGTATGCCCCTCGGTTTTACCCCAGCCTCTAGTACCCTTACCCAATGATTATCAATCAAAGATCCCACATTTCACTGCCAAAGAGTCTACCACAGCTTAGTACCATGTAGATAGGATGGAGGATTCTTTTGACTACATGGAAATAGATGATGATACAGTCAAAATGAGAATCTTTTCCCAGACCTTAGGAGGTGATGTGAAGAAATGGTTCAAAAGACTACCTCCTAATAGTATCCAAGACCATCCTGCTTTATATCAGACCTTCATAAACAAATGGGAAGTTAAGGCCAACCCTCTCCAAATCCTAGCAGAATACAATAATCTTAAGAGAAATGTAGGAGAGAGTGTCCAGGACTACTCTACAAGGTTTAACAACGTTTATAATGCTCTTCCACCACACATGAAACCTCCCCAAGGTATGGTCCTGGTGAAATACCCAGAAGGCTTAGATGCTGATATGGCCTACCAACTTAGGGAGAGGGATTACAACACATTGGAAGACATGCAAAAGGGAGCAGTGAGTGTAGAGGCAAATCTAATTGAGAAGAAAGAAAGATTGAGAGCTGAGAAAAGAGTAACATATAGAGATGACAATGTAGCTTCCACATCTTACCCCAATTATGACCGCATATGCAAAAACATGGAAAAGCTACAACAAATGATGGAAAAAATGGTTGTCACAGTTAGCAATCAAAACAGAAACCAAATTCATAACCAAAACCAAAACTTTAGAAGAAACAACACCACTCCCAATAGACAAAGAGAGTCAGATCAACAAGTTATTCCCCCATTTCAAGAAAACTTCCTTGATGAAGATGAGGGAGCCATAGAAGAGTCTGAAAGGAACACAATAAAAATGTTTGAAACAGAAGATTCAATCCATAACTATTACACAGAAGAAGATCATCCCTCACCCTCATATTGGGATGAGGAAGGATTAGAATCTGAGGATTACAGACTTGGATTTGAAAATGCTATCATGCAGGCCAAAGAACAATATGAACTTAGGAGAAAAAAGAGCCTAGACACTTCCAAACCAAAAGCTCCTGAGATTACTATCAACAAAAGACCCGAGAAACCTTCTAAAGTGACTGCTGAAGGTAACAAATCAACAGCTGAAAGTTCTGGGAAGTACAAAGAAAAGGGCAACCAGAACACTGATACACAAGGTCAACCATTTAGTAGCACTAGCACTGCAATTAGTGCTCCTGATAAAACAATTCTAAACACTGTACATAACGAGAATCAACACACTGATTCAGCCACCAAGGCAGTGGCTAACAACACAGAGTCAAACATTCTAAAGAGGTAGTCCACTTCCAATTTGGAGAGTGAGATTGAAAAAATTAAAATCTCTGTCCCACTCTCTGAGCTGGCCACTCAGGATGTATATAAAGGCCAAATTTTGAAAGCATTAAATCTAGGTGAGAACAGTGACACGGTCAATTTGAGTGATGATCAACCAACCCTTCTGTTTGGTCCCAAGATAGAAGGGAAGTTTTAGGAAGGGGTAGTGCCCCCTTTTCATATCAGTCTTAATATCCATGATAAGATCCTTCACAATGCAATGCATGATTCTGGGGCATCTCACAACTTAATGCCTAAGGTGGTTATGGAAAAGCTAGGCCTAGAGATAACAAGCCCCTATAAATATTTATATTCGTTTGACTCTAGCAGAGTAAAATGTATGGGCCTAATCAAAGACCTATGTGTAAGCCTTACCCAGATTCCAGCAAAATGTATGGTCATGGATGTTGTGGTGGCAGATGTGCCACCTAAGTATGGTATGCTATTGTCAAGGTCATGGGGAGCCAAGCTGCAGGGTACGATGCAGATGGATGGGGCATATGCCACAATCCCTGTTTTTAGCCAACGTAGAAGACTGTACAAGGAGGCACAAATGAAATTCCTGGTTAGTAGCCCTGAAAAGCCTGAAAATTCCCCTCTTTACTCTGTACACACAGACTTCGACTCCTTTATCTTCTACAACGATGAATCCTTAGGAGAGCCAGAATCAGAAAACAGAGATACAAACAAAGGGTTTGAGGCCATAGATTTTAACATAATGGACACTCTAGACTTGGAGGAAAACGAAGAAGGAAACCTTAGACAGTGCACTGAAACAGAAATTCAGACCAAACAAGAAATCGAATACAATCAGCTAGCTATTCACCCCTCACTAACTCATAAACTCCACGAAGAACGAAAACGTTCACAGTCTGATGTAGATCCTGTAATGCAACAAACCAGGGAAACCCACATTAGGAAGGAAAATAATGGTAAAACCGAGAACGAACCTTTATGGGAAATGAATTTCGATGGGTCATGCACCAAGAGTACTACAGGAACAGGAGTGTGGGTGCATAACACAGAGAGTGAATACGCAGAAAGCCATGCATGAAACCTGCACTTCAAATGTACAAACAACATCGCAGAATATGAGGCTCTAAACCTAGGCTTAAATTTTTTGAAAAAATTAGGAGCCCGTAGGATAACTGTGCATGGAGACTCCGAGTTGATCATTAAACAGGAGAATGGTGAATACACAGTGAAACATCCAACACTGAGAGCATATAGGAATGACACTCTGGATTTATTGAAAACCTTTGTAGAATACGAACTGGTGTTTGTCCCTAGGAGTCAGAACACAATTGCAAATGGATTAGCCTGCATGGCTAGTTCATATCACAAGCCTCCCAGCGACCAAAAGATCATCATTTAGACTAAATTCAGACGTGCAGTGCTGGATAATGAAAAATATTGGCATGTCTTTGAGGGCGATAAACAGATTGAAGATTTCCTGGTAGGCAAAGACGAGTTTGAATTTTCTGATTCAGATTCTAAATTTGATAGTAGCTGCCTAAGTGAAGAGTCCTCAGATGAGGAAGAATCGCCTTGTAACATAGAAATAAAAACTTTAAATGAACAGATTGGAAATCCAAACGAAAAAAGTAAAAACGCAGATAGTAAAGAAGTAGAGATGCTGCAGGCCAAAGATAAGAACATACCTCAAGGTCTGGCACCTTTAGAAGACCATTTTGACTTTGATGATGTAGAAAAAAAGCCCACTATAGAACATGCAGACTCTGATGTCGAGGAATTCAACATAGGCACTGAAAATAAACCCAATATGATCAAATTGGCTAAGTCCCTACCTACAAACATGAGAAAGAAATACATTGACTGGTTCAAAGAATTCATTGATGTGTTTGCTTGGAGCTATGAGGACTTAAAGGCCTATGACACAAACATCATACAACACAAAATACCTTTGAAAGAGAATCAGAAACCCTTTAGAAAAAAACTTCACAGAATAAACCCAAAACAATTGCTTGCAGTGGAAAAAGAGATTAAGAAGATGTATGAGGCAGGCATAATTGTGCCTGTTAGGTTCTCTGATTGGGTATCAAACCTAGTGGCTGTGAGAAAGAAAACATGGGAGATCAGGCTGTGTATTGATTTCAAGAATCTTAATAGAGCCTCACTTAAAGACAATTACCCTCTGCCAAAAATGGAACACATCCTTCAGAGGGTAGTAGGCTCAAAAAGGATCTCCCTGCTAGATGGTTTTTCAGGTTACAACCAAGTTTTAGTACTCTCGGAGGACCAACTCAAGATAGCTTTTACCACTCCATGGGGCACTTTTATGTATGTAAAGATGCCTTTTGGACTGATGAACACTAGTGCAACCTTCCAAAAAGAAATGGACATAGCTTTTTTAGATGAAATAGGACACTTCATTATCATCTATCTAGATGACATAACAGTCTATTCCAAGACTGAGGAAGAACACCTAGAACACCTGAGAAGAGTGTTTGAAAAATGTAGAAGGTTCGGTCTGTCATTAACTCCTAATAAGACTGTATTTGGGCTACAAGAAGGAAAACTTCTTGGCCACATCATATCTGAGAAGGGGATTAGGATAGACCCATAAAGAGTTGAGGGAATACTACAAATCACACACCCGAGAAACATCAGGGAGTTACAGTCCTTCATTGGGAAAATCAATTTCCTCAGGAGGTTTATTCCCAACTTAGTTGAACACCTTAGGAATATGACTAACATGTTGAAGAAAGGTGTAGGAGTTAAATGGACTGTTGAGGCCAAGAAATATTTTGAATCAGTTAAACTTTCACTCACCTGGGCTCCTGTCCTAATCAGCCCTGATTTCTCAAAAGAGTTTTTGATTTTTTCATTTTCCTCCGAGAATACAGTGGCTGCAGTTATACTGCAGAAAAACCCAGAGGGAATGGAACATCCCATTTCTTTCTTCAGCAAAGCACTTAGAGATGCACCCTTGAAATAAAACATAATGGAAAAATGGGCCTATGCCTTGGTAAAGGCCTTGAAAGACTTTAGGGTGTACATATTTCATTCCCACACCATAGCCTATGTGCCAAATATAGTGGTTAAAGACATCTTGTCCCAAGACCCAGATGGAAAGAGGGGCAAATGGATTGCTGTAATCTTAGAATATGACCTTGAGATTAAACCCACCAAACTGATCAAAGGTCAGGGCCTTGCTCAACTAATGGCTGAATCAAATTTACAGGCCCTTGACATAAACATGATGGATGCCTTGGATGAGCAGTAGGGATTGCCTGATCCTATTGTGGAGGAGAAGTTTCAGAGCTCTCCTTGGTATTCTGACATTCTTTATGTGCTTACACACCTCAATGCCCCTCCTGAACTATCAAAGACCAAGGCCATATTCTTAAAGCTAAAATCCAGAAGCTATTGCATAGTGAATGAAGGATTATACTGGAAAAATGCAAATGGCCTATTGCTTAAATGTTTTCCCGAGTCTGAACCAGAAAGGATTAAACAAGAATTACATGCAGGAGAATGTGGAGGCCACCTGAACTGGAAAGCCACTGCAAACAAAATACTCAGAGCTGGCTACTATTGGCCTACAATCTTCAATGATATCCATAAGATGATAATTGCCTTCCATAAATGCCATATTTTCGAAGGCAAAAGAAAACTCCTCCCCTTACCTCTACAACCCATCACTGTTGAAGGTCCCTTTATGTAATCGGGCCTAGATTTCATAGGAGAAATTCATACTGCTTCTTCTGCACAACACAAATGGATCTTAACAGCCACATACTACTTCACTAAGTGGATAGAGGCCATACCTACCAGGAATGCCACAGATTCAGTCATCATTAGGTTCCTAGAAGGTCATATCCTCTCTCAGTTTGGTTATCCAAGAAAAATAATCACTGATAATGCTGCTACTTTTGGATCTAATAAAATGGTTGATTTTTGTCACAGGTATCAAATAGAACTTAGTCATTCAACTGCCTATTATCCACAAGGTAATGGCTTAGCTGAATCATCAAACAAGAGCCTCGTAACCATCATAAAGAAGCTGCTGGAAGAGAACAAAAAGTCATGGCATAACAAGTTAGTGCATGCCCTATGGGCTGATAGGTTTACAACAAAGAAATCCATTGGCATGTCACCATATCAACTTGTCTATGGAATAGAAGCAGTCTTCCCTACCAGCCTCGGGGTACCAGTGATCAAACTTGTCCAAGAAATTCAGACAGAAGAAGACAGCATGGTAAGGAGGATAAATCAAACCATTCATCTCTAGCAAACAAGGGAAGAGGTCTATAACAGAGCCCTAAAGGTTCAAGAAAATATAAAGAAGTTACTTAACAAAAGAACCAAAAATTCTGACTTCAAAATTGGAGATAAAGTTCTAAAGTGGGACTCAAGGAGAGAGGACAAAGGAAAGCACGACAAGTTTGGAAGTTTGTGGCAGGGTCCCTACATCATCCAGGCCACTGTGGGTCCAAATGCCTTTTTTCTACAAGAGTTAGATGGTACAGAGCTGTTTGGGGGTCTTGTCAATGGCAGGATGCTCAAACACTACTACTGCTGATTTCCAATTTCTAGTTTCCATTTCCATTGTAAATACCATTGCATTGTTTTTATTTCAAGAAAAATAGAAAATGTTTCAAAAACAAAAAAAACAGATAGAAAGGAGAGGTTTAGACATGCTCAAAACGTGAACTTCTGGAGTGCAAAAGATTGGCTCTAATATGATCAAAACCTGAGCCAAAGAAATAAAACAGTTGGTTCTAACATGCTCAAAATCTAAACCAGCAGACAAAGAAAGGGATCAGCTCTAACATGCCCAAAACCAGAGCTGAATGAAGAAGAGAAAGTGACTCTAACAAGCCCAAAACTTGAGTCACAAAAGAAAGAAGGATGCTTCAAAATTTCAGATTTCAAACCTTTGAAATTTTGTTCGCAATTTTCTGCAAGTTTCCGTCCATGTGCAACTGCCTTTATGCCTTGGATCCACAGCAAAATAGACTGTCTAATCCTGGTTTGACTATTTTTAAATTTCTGTTGTAGAATGTAGAAAAGAAATCTGCTGGACAGTTTAATCCCAGCAGATGTTAGAATAGGTAGAGAAACATGTGAGACCAACAGTTTTATCTGGTCTCATGGAGTAATAAGGGTAGAAATAGAATAGGTTTATTTTCTGGTTTGTAAAAAATAAAAATGATGTAAAGGGTCTGCTAGCTCAAATGCACCCTAGAAGAAAAAATGCTAGGATTGTAGGATGGGTAGGTGGATTGTTTGGGAGAGATTTTCTGCTAATTGATGTCTTCAAAATTGTGGTAGCTGAAAATCAAAGAAGAGGGTGACTCAAGCAGTAGGCATCTGGCCTACACCAAAGATTATTTTCTGAATTCTTGACTCTTTCAAGAAGAAGCCATCCCCATGTGGAGCCACTATTAGCCCCCCTATAAATTTTTGACAAGAAAACAGGGGCTAGAATGTTTTTGAGCCTTCAAGGAATGCATTTCCTCTGAAAACACATCATCCTTGAAGCCTCCTTGTGCCTTTTGTCCTTTGGTAAAATTCTCTCTGTTGTATCCATCTAAAAAGCCTCTTTGATTGTGGCAAATTGTGTTCCTAAAGGCCTACATTTATCCCTTGTATCCCTGCAAAGTGTCCCTTTCCAATCCTTTTGTCCCCTTTGTTAAAGTTCCCCTTTTCCCCAAAAATCCCCTATAAATCCCACACATACCCCTTGTTAGGCCTTCTTCCCTTTTTCCCTCTATCGTTACCTTTCCCACCCTCAAATTGCATTGAAATGGGACAAATAGCCATATTCTTTCATGTATATGGGTTTAGCACCTTTTGGCCCTAGACCCAGATCCGTTTCCCCCACATAACCCAGCGCCAAGACCAGGCACCAAGGCATAAAAGTGCTTACCGCAATTATATATCGAGAGCGTTTTGGATCGTCGATCTGTGTAGATCGAACGGTCGTCGCGATACCCACAACGTTCATCGCTCGACCCTTTCACCGCATCTCCACCATCCATTCATCCGCTGATCCGACGGCCTAGATTTTTCCGACCTCGGTGGCCCCCACGCCAACGCACCCTGTTCAAAAACCGCCCGTATCTATCGCACCGCTTTCTAAGGGCTGGCGGTATTTTCCATTCGACAGCGATTCCACTCACTGCCTGTTGCATGTCACATGCACTGTTTGAAAACCGCCCCCCATCGTGCGTTAAAGTTCAGCGTTTGCCCCAGTGCGATATCGCTATACACCGTCCGATCTACGATCATCCATCCAACAGTCATCGCGCCACAAAGTTGCATAGGTGATAATCCCAGAAAAACCGTACCCCTGGCCCACTATCCATCGCCCTCTGATGCATTTTTAGCCGTCGATCTCCTCCTGAGATCGGACGGTCTAGTGTTAACCGCATGTCCCGCCGTTGACCGGGTCCTACCACATCACCATTCCACATGTTTTGCCACATGTCCATCTGTCCCTTTATATTTTGTTCAAAGGTCAAAGTGTCGAGTCTTCGCATTTAAATCTTCTGCGTTCCGCCATCTTTCACAGTGACCATCTTCCACTGTGTGCTGCATTTTCCACCATGATCCTACACTATTCTGCCATCTCACCAGTCTACACAGTCATTCTCATCGTCCTAGCTGCATCCATCCTCCCCACGCATGGTTTTCTTAATTTGTTTTCATGTTTTGCAGGGTTAGAGGTAGGCGAAAAACTGCCATGATTCATATGCACTATTATAGTGGCACAGTGCACAAAGGAAGCTGAATTTGGAGCCTGATATTACAGGAAAGCATCTGGAAAGGTGTCTGCAACATAAATTTCATCAAAGGACAGAGTTCAAACTCTGCAGAACCTATCCGGCGACATTAAAGCTCATATTTCATGACAAAGATAGTACTAGGACAACAGAGAGTTCAAGGCACGTAAAAGAAGATTCTTGAGCCTTTTAGAAGGAAAAGGTACCAGTTCAAAGACATCATGGATCGCATGGAAGGCCCAGCACACAGAAAACAATACTATCAGGGTTTCACATCAGCAGTATGTCCTTTCCACAAAGGACGAAGTGCCCATGCTATCTCCAATCTATACCGTGTTCCTGAGGAAATTCTAGCCCTGACAACAGTCCTATGCTATCAGAAGCATTTGTTACACAGTATGGCAGACCTTAGCATCATTATTATACCTTTTTGTTTAGTTCACCAGTGTGTTACAAAAAGTACATCAGAGACATACCTGAAGTAAATGGAAGCTTGACGAAGACCCCTCTTTCATCCAAAGAGTACCAGAGATAAATGCTCAGAATTTAAAACAAAATGAGGCCTCGACTCTCTTCCTCTTTCTAAGTTTTAATGCTACATTTAGTTTTTCACCTACCTCCTCTGCTCTCTTCAGCTATAAAATTCATGAAGGGACCCATTGTGAAGGTTGTTGATTAGTTATTAGAGAATTGCAAGCTGTTTCCTTTGAGACATAGTCTCTGTGTAAAGTTGTAAGATAGGCTGAGGAAGATGTTTTCAGACTGAATATCCAGCTATTGGTAATGTTGTACTTGAATGGTGTTTCTTTTTAGTGTGACAAGCACATTTCTTTGGATCCTGATCTAAAGCAGCGGTGATGTTTCCTATTTTTGTATTTGTTTTTAATTCATAGTTCATTTCATTTCATTTCTACTGGCTTGCATTAGGAATCTGGCATAGGATTTACCCTTGTTAAGTACCCTCTATTTCTGATCTCCTTGCCTTTAATTTTTTCTACTAGATGTATTATCTAAGGGTTGATTTCAGTTAATTTAACCAGTGTAGTGGATGTCATTGCCTGCTAGCTGATGTATGAATTAAATGAATATGTTCTTAGATGTTCTTTTTTAGGATTTAATTGAACGAATTGGGAACACTGGGAGGTCTAGAACTCTGTCTCTATCTCACTAGGATCCTTTTCAATTAATTGAACCTTTCTAAGATCCCTCAAGCTGGAGGCCGAAGAATTGAGAGTTCAAAGTCTCTCTCTAATCTCAGGTCTTTAACTTTGTGTTCAAAATCTTTGTTGTTTCCTCCTCTCTTACCATTTCATATCACAATCATCTTTAAGATCCAATGCTTTAGATGACTAGCCCAACTAAAAGCCTGCACATTGAATAGCAAGTAAACCCTTTCCTGACTCCATTTCCCAATGGTCTTGAACGTTCCTTGAAATATCTCTCCTTTGCCTAAAATCCTCCTTGCGCATCCTTGTCTTATATCGAACCTTCCTTTCATGATTCCCAACAACCAAACCTACATCAAACAAATAAACCCTGAGCCTTATAACTAGCCTAACATTTTAATTTCGAGCTTCAAAGATATAAAACCTTGCTTATATAGAGAGATCCCTCTCTGGACCTGGGAGGGCTACATCCTGAGGTATAAAAGTGGTTTTGATGTTGTCCCATCTTTTGGTCTTGCCAACCTGGCCAAAACATGGGAACCCCAACAGAGCCCTCATCCACTAGAGTGTGATGGATATTCTTCTAAAATATGTGGAAAATAATTTGGAAATAAATCTGACGCGAAAGGGGAGGGGCATCTTTATCGTAATTGAAAGTGATGAGACTAGAGTCGAATAAATCAACTCCACCAATGGCAGAAAACAAGTATTTGTGCTTTTGAGGACAACTTTGCAAGACCTCCAAGGTAGAAATGGGACAAGGAGCCTGGGAAAGATCTTCAACAATAATGTAATGTTGAGCAACCCTTGCAGAAGGATTGTGTGTGGTCTTTTGAAGAACACCCTTGCGAAGGCGATAGACAGGTTTCAGAGGCTTATCCAAAGTGAGAGGTATAGTGGAACTAGGTGGAGTTGGTAAGTCCTTAGAAGGAGAACTTGACTCGGGCACATCATAGGATTCGGCTCAAGTAGTCATGTTTCCATATTCCCTGCACATAAATATGGGTGAACTATGAGGGGGATGCATTTCCCCCTTGAGGAGGTCGAGCAAGTTGAGCAACCATTTGTTGTTGAGGTTGTGCAGGGAATGGATGAGTCTAAACAACAAGATGTTGAGTATATTGTGGTGAAATGAGCCTATGTACTTCATCCATTCGAGGACACTCATGAGTAAGTGATCGTCTTGACAAATTTTATAGGGAAACTTGACTTTCCAAGGACACTCACTGGTTCCCCCTCCTTGAATCTAAGGATTGGTTTGAGACTCCTGGGAAGTTTTATTCTGTTGTTTATTTCTCTTATTATTCCTTTTTTTCTTACCACTAGATTGAGAGATCTTCTTTGGTTTAGTGAACTTCAGCAAAACATTGATGGATTTCTCAGGAGGGGGTGCTTTAGCAGAGCCAGATGCACTTTCTAGGGCTTGAGACGTAACAATCAATTTCCTAAGGTGGTAAACAAGTTGGATGATGGAATCAGAAACAAACCCAATCACACCATCACCGTGTGGGCGAGGAAAATTTTTAGGAGGGTCAATAGAAGCTCTGTGGGAATTTGGCAACACTTCGTACAATGTACCCACCTTTGAATAGATGATATCCAATTGTTGGGAAGCTAAAATGGCTTTCTCCTTGGTAAGGGCTAGAAACATGGACACATATTTGGCAATTTGTCGTAGGATAGATCGGATGAACCATTTACGTATAATATCATCACATAAGTTGGTACTTACTAACCTCTTATGATGATGCCACTCATGAATGTGATAAAAAATTAGCATGGCATCATCTTATTTGAAGTTCAAAAAAATTTCAGATTCAAGATCATACCGAGTTTTCAACTAGAAATGTGTCAAAAAATTTTGAGCTAGGGAGGAAAATTCACTATAGTATGTAGTATCTAACTTGATATACCACTTTGCAGCATCCCCAGTTAACATTCATTCAAACAAGAAAAGTTTAATAGAATCAACCACCAAATAATTAGATGAGCACCATAAATGATAGGTGGTAATGTGAGTGGATCAATTCTCCCCAGGATTCCCTTCAAACTTGGGAATATCTGACGGTAACTTGGAGGGCGTGGGTGACCACCAGGGATCATGATGGATGGAGTCATTAGTCAATTTTTCCAAATCCGGTAAATTGAGAGAAGATCAAAACGGATTCTGGAATTGACTAGATGGGTCATAGGCAGGAGAATCCCTTGACCAACCTTGTGGTCACCCCATATACATATTTGATGGATGCACTTGCTGGTGTAGGAAAGGATTTTCCCTGGAAAAATGTTGTTGTGGGCTAGCATAACTGGTAGATGGATGTTTCCACCGAGGGTAGAAACCTCCAGAGAGCAATGGACCCCAAAAAGCATGAATTTTTATGGGGTTGCACATAGGCTTAAAATAAATAACAGTCTACACAGTAGGACCGACATAAGGAGGATAACCTAGGTGGGAGACAATACTAGCAGTGGGTTTTCCGCCAGGTAAACTAGCCCCTCCAGTAAAAATAATAGTAGGTGGTGCCTCTCCAAAGAGCAGACTATACCAAGCTTGCGACATACTAGAAGCTATGTTTCCCCCAGGGTGACTAGGGACAACTCACAATTTCCCCCACATATTTCCTGAAGTAACGATGCCTAAATAAGGAACAAGAATGGTTGGTTGGGAAAATCTCGGTGAAAAAAATTCTGGACCTACTAGTTGACTCGGTTGAGACACCATAGTCGGCATAGAAGATGATGTGGGCATGGAAACATTTCAAAAATTAGTAGGAGCCATGGACGAGACTGGTGGAATTCCCAAGAGGAAGTGAGAGGTGTGGACGGAGGAGTAGGAATGGATACACTAAGAGGTGGAAATGTTGACATGGCAACTGAGACTACTATTGCAAAAGGTAATGAGGTCTCAGACTCTGCCATGGGGTAAATAGTGGACAAAATTGTTTGTTCTCAACCTAGTCTCCTTGAGTTCATTTAATTGTCAACCAGGGTTGGTAAACTGCTGAAGTGTGGTGCACTATATATG
>JAXQQM020061614.1:0-49486 GCA_034641835.2 Pinus albicaulis
TGTCATTTTGGTACCTTCGTATCTAAACATGAAACAAGATAGTTTAGCCCAGAACAATTAGCATATGTATATACTAAAATAATTATCATAAGTATTTATGAATATACCTGGGTACGAAGGCATTGATTCTCAGCAATTAGCGTGTCCTCCTGCGTATCATAAAATATCAGAGATTTTAGAAAGGCTTTCCTCAAATCGAAGTACGTGGATTCGTGGTTATATAACTATTAATAATTCTTTCCACGTGGATTCCTGATTAGAGATTAATAATACTTCCACGTGGATTCCTGACTACATAACTATTAAAAAATTAAAATAATTCACTGAAAGCACAGGAATACAAGGTTCAAGACATGTCATACCAATGTATATATCTCACAAATGATGGATCCGAATTTGTAAAAGCACTGAATATTATTCGACTTATTTATATAAAATAATTTCAATATTAAAAATAAGAGAGTAAATGATAATATCCTCACCTTATGTAATTGAATACATTCTATTCCCCTCTCGAGCCGTACTTCAAGTTCACTAAGTTCTTTCATGCTTAAGTTTGAAATGTTATCTCCCATCAAGTTCCTATTTTGATATCAACAAGTTCTCTAATTAGCATTAATGTCATATTTTGAAATTTTCTTATATGTACTATACAAATTATTTGTCAAGGAACTTCAGTAATTATAGTAGTATACGAACCTATTCGCATTTGTTAAAATGTCAATTTCTTGCTCTAGCTTTGCTATATCATTTAGGCAACGCTGTATACAGTAAAATGTTATTATTAGTAAACCAGCCTCCATCATTTAATCATACTAAAATTTATCACGGTCCATATAAAATTTATTAGAAAACAATTTCAAATCATACCTCCGAGCTTGGATCGGTAGTTGGATCCCATCGTTTATTGTTCGTACACGCCCTTTTATATCTCTCAATAGTTCTACACACACTTTTCAGCAATCATGAACAAATTTCCTTATTCACAGGTCATGAAAACAACTTTAAAAATATATATATATAATAAAAGAAGTCTAACCACGGACAAATATATATATATATATATATAAGAAGTATAATAACCCTATATATATATATATAACAAAAGAAGTATAATATTTTAAAATAAAAATGGTGAATTTTCATCAGATATACTTTTATATAATCAATAATAAATCTTGGGTTATTAGATATATATTTTCTTTTCGGTTAAACCTTCGTTATCATGAAGTTACTCTTTTTTCTTAACATTTTCATAAATATTTGATCATAACATTATTGTATATTTATTAAGATTCAATCGATCTTCGAAATGTAGAGGATGTGTGGCTATTGGTTTTTCTCCCTGCACGGCCGAGTTGCTGCTTGCCTAAGCGAGTAATGGGGGATGACCTTTGATTAGAGATTAAGGCTTTTGTGAGACTAAAATATTCGCTTCTTCAAATGAGATTTTGGAAGCGATAACAAATAAGTAAAGCCCAAGCCGTTGTATTGTTAATGTACATTGAATGGAAAGTGCACAGGACTTTATGTTGTGCGAGCGTAGATTAAATAGAAAGTAGCGGAGGCGTTTAGTCTGTTCCGAAGATTATACTAGACATATATGACTTAAGATAGGTATTATATTTTACATATCTATGCTATTTTGTGTTTTCTTTCGAATAAAGAGCATCCGGATTTGATGATTTCCTTTGGACATTAATGTACATTGAATGGAAAGTACATAGGACTTTATATTTTTTCAGTGTATATTGAATAGAAAGGTCAGAGGCCTTTAGTCTGTTTCAAAAGTTATATTAGAAATCTAAGACGTAAAATAGGTATGATATTTTACAAATCTATAATATTTTGAGTTTTCCTTAGCGTCCTGATTTGATCATTTTTTTGGAAATTAATTTTTGGGATTGTCTAGAATGTATTGGTATCAACAATCTCATACTTCTTTCCCTTTCAAATTTTCTTATATTAAAGTTATGTCAAATGTACTGGATGAAGTTTTACTTATTATTTACTGAGAAGAATCCAAAATAAATACACAAATCAAACCCAAAAGAAATGCACAAACTTGTAGTAAAACAAGTTTAGAGAAAGATCTTGTTAAATATAATATATGTGGGTCGAGACACCTTAAAAGAATTGAAAAGCAAAAAGAAGTGGAGAAATGATTGCTCTTCTCAATACTACAAATTAGTTATATAAGATTACATTGGGGACATCCAAACTCAACTAAACTGGAGTAAGTGAAACTGAACTTGAACACTTCGATGGACAGTTTTGACACCTAGTAACTGGTTGGAATTATATTCTCCAAGACTCTCCTTAACATAAAAATTTGATTAAGATACCTGCTGGTCTATGTCTCAACGAGGCTTACAATTTAAAAATTGACTTCAACTAGATTTAGTTTTCTTCTTCTTTTCTAGATTATATAGCCTATAAATTCTTTTAGCATTTTATTCTTGTTGTATTCTTTAAACATTTGTTTATTCATTTGCTAGTGCAAGTCTTCTATTATTCGAGGCTATCTAAGCATGTCATGGACTTCTTCAAGGAATGACTTGTCAGTGGGTTGTTGCCACATATCGTCTTCTGCAGTCAGCTTTTCATCATCAATATGTTGCAACATAAGATGAGAATAATATTTTATGTCTTCAAAACTCCAATACATTAAAATTTCATTGACATGTTCATCATGCATGTTGTCTTCAACATTCAAATCTACAGCTTCTGTGTAGACCTCATCTAGCCATGGTGTTGCAAGGCATGTTTCAAGGAACTTTAACTCTTCTTCATAATCAATATGTTTACATTCACATTGGAAATCAATCTTAAGTGTAAAAGTATCTCCAAAACCACATTGGTTTTGTTCCTTCTGCTCTGTAATGGAAGCTTTGTCCTGTTGCGTTTCCTTATTTGCTTCAGCGTCTATCTCTTCTTCTATTTTCTCTTCGCAGACTTCTTTCTTTGCATCTTCCTTTACCTTTGTTTTTTTTTTCGTCTTTATCTTTGTCTCTTCTTCACTAACCTATGCTACTGAAAACAAGTTGTCTTCCACTCACTCAAGTGGGCTTTTATCACTAAATAACATCACGTCTATATGATGTTTATGTTGCATCATCTACAACCAATCATCCAAAAATTCTTTATGAAAGTTTAAATCGACAATATCAATCACTCAATTTACCATAGTATTTTTACTGTCATCAGCAAGCTCATTTGTTGGATTCACCAAATCATCATTAGCAATATTTGTTGTTGGAATCACCAAATCATCATCAACAAGCTTTGTTTCTCGTATCACCAAGTCATCATCAGCAGGATTTGTTGCTCGATCAATCAAATTTTCATCAACAAGTTGTGTTGCTGGATTCAACAAATTTTTGTTCACTTTTGGTTCTGCATAATGGGGTTAAGAAGCATCTTTGTGCTCCTTCTCTGCTACTTCTGCAATTTATTCATATAAATCATCCACTTATGGTTGAGTATTTTCATCTCGCTGTAGATCTGCTACTATAGATCCACCTTCATCTTCAACTTCAATTCTCCCCCTTGCAACCAAACACCTCTCAAGGGTATCCGAGACCTCCTTGGTTATCTTAGCATTTGAAATGAGGGGAATAATGTTGTCATCCATAGAGTATTTTATGCGTTTTCACTTCCAGATCTAAAAATATCTCAAACATCTCCTGTTGTCACTTTAGCCTCTTGGCTTTTACCACTTTTTGAGTGTTGGCTCACTATGACTCAAAAAGAAACACAAATTGTAGACATGATGTCATTTCTTGGCTTCCAAAAACAGACAAGTCCACATATTCTCAGCAAATACCTTGCCTTCAAAATTTCTTTACTAAGGTGACACTTTTACAAAAAATTTCACAAAAAATTTGCAATATGTAGAGCCTATTTGAACAATAGCCCTTTTCTAAATCACTTAAACAAAAAAATGCAATGTCCCTTTTTTCTTTTATAAGAAAATTGAATCAAACACCACTTCCTTCAAATAAATCCCATATGTTTCGTAACAAATTCAATTTTTTATTAAAAAAAAAAAATTAAAAAATAAAAAACCTCAATGGCTCTTTCTTTCAATGAAGAAACTTACAAACATGATGTATATTCAAATTAAATAACCCTTTAAATAATTATTTTTTTAAATAAAATATAGTTCCCTTTTCTCAAATATCAAACTTACGGCTATGAATTTTGGTGGTGGCTCATATTCCTATAATGCACCCTGGTGGTGGCTCGTATTATTATAACGCAGCCGCCCTTGCCAATATCCCGAGCTAGCTTAAAAATGGTGTAAGGGATGTTTCCTAATGCGCTTCATTGCTATGGACCAACACGCTTCCTTGACTTTAGTGTTACCCTTGCTTCAATTTCTTTTTTAAATATCGGTCTTCTTCTTCTCGAACTGCCTTTCTCTCCGCTGCTTTTAGGTAGGAATATTGGCCTACTTTTCAAACTGGCTTTCTCTCTGCTGCTATTAGGCATGAGGCATCTTCAAAGCTCACAAAACTTTTGATGTTTTCTAAAAGAGTTTTATGTAGCCTCGCCCCTTCTCTCTATTGCTCCAACTTCTGTCACATTTTTCCTCTCTCACGGAGTCTTATGCAAATTGGCTCTGATACCATGACAAGGATTGGCAACAGAAAAGAAGTGGAGCAGAGGATTGCACTTCACAGTATTACGAATTAGTGATATAATATTACATTAACGACATTAACAATAAATTACTGAAGTGAAAATCGATTAAACTGGACTAGCTGAAACTGAACTGGGACACTTAGATGAATGGTTTTGACACATAGCAGGTGGTTGGAATTAGATTCTCCAACACCACTGATAAAGACTAGGTAATGAGAAATTTCCTTGTTTTCTTAGAAAATAATAGGATAAAAATTCTTAACATAAAGTGTTCGAACAATGAAATCCATCTCACAACCGAGAAGATTATTCGATCACACAATTGAACTTCTTTAACAAACAAGTGTATATAAAGTGTTTACAACAATGAAATCTATCTGAGGACGAGGAAGATCCTTAAATCACAGAATTGAAGTTCTTTAGCAAACAAGGTTACATAATGAGTATCTATTTTCAATTTCTATCAAATTCCTGTCATGTTAGAAGCATTTTTCAAAACAACTTCCTATTAGATTACACAGTTGAACTTCTTTAACAAACAAGTGTACATAAAGTGTTTAGAAAAATTAAATCTATCTAAGGACCAAGAAGATCATTATATCACACAATTGATGTTCTTTAACAAACAAGGTTACATATGAGAATTTCTTTTCAATGTCTATCAAATTCTTATCATGTTAGGAGCATTTTGCAAAAAAAACCCTATAGTTAAAGAGGAGCACCCACCTCAAAAGCAGTGCTAGAGGAAATAATCTATGTCAGAATTGTTTAGATGGTTTTTAGTAGATTTAGAAACTCTCAACATAAAGGGTTGAGAAATCAAAACCATATCAACCTATAGAGTTTAGCAATCAATGTTAAAAATGTGACAAAAAAATGTAAATTTACTAATTACCTATGTAGTTGAAATAACTAAATGTAGGCTGAATAACGAGATGTAGTTAGAGTAACGAAATATGTCTAGGTTTAATAAGATGGCCCAAGAGGCTAGTAAAGGCATGGAGAATTTCATCAATAAAGTTTCTCAGAGAACTTATCCTTCAGTTCAGTTTCCAATTCAGTTACATTTCTCCTTGTTTCTTATTTTCCCCACAACAAGTGGTATCGGAGCTTCAGAGATTGGCTGTTTTTCTGGAGTCTACGTAATCCGCTGAAAAGAAGGGCCAAAGCCAAGAGCTGTTTTGGGCTGTGTGGAAGGTTTTGCGGCTGCCAGAGATTTCAGATCGACCGTCGAGTAGTGGTGGAGAGCCATCAACGGAGAACCTAGAAAGAAAGTCGCTCCAAAATTGGGAAGAGCCAGGATCATTGCCGAGGGTTTTCGTTGTTAGCCTGTGTGGAAGATCAGAGCCAGAATCGATTTCCAGATATTAACAGAGCCATAATTGATTTCGAGATTTTAGCAGAGCAAGAATCAATTTCCAGAAATTAGGAAAAGTCGTCTGTTGCAAAGAGGAGCTGTTGGGAGCCGTCAAGGAAGAATCGTCTGAAATTTGCCATCCATTGCATTAAGAACACTGCCAAGAGAGTTTCAAACAGCCGTTTGCAAAGGTACCCGTTTGGAGAGGTGGTATCCATAATTCTTAAATTTTTTTTTTAAGGCTCTAGAAAAATCTGAAGAAATCATTTTTTTTTTAAGGAAGAAGTTGATTAAATAAACCTTCTTTTTTTGGGACTGTATATATAAGGCAGTCAATTTGAAGAAAGAGAATTTATTCTTTAAAAGAAATAGAGTTCAGAAAAAGTCATTGAAGTAGGGTTTCAATTCAGAAAATCTGTTGATTAAAAATGCAGTAGGGTTTTAGAAAAAGTCTGAGTAGGGTTTCAGGAAAAATCTGAGTAGGGGTTCTGAGAAGTTTTTTAAAGAAATTGTGAATGAATTTTATTTTTTTGAAAGGGCTCAGTTTTTTATGAATAAAAAAGGGAGAAAAATATATTTTTTGCAACTCAAAAAAGCTTAGGAGAAAAGGGAAATATTGGGGAAACCATAAATAAACCCTATCTCAAAGGAAAAAAGTTGGTTTGAAACCCTAGTTGGAAAAAGAAGGGAAAACTAGGAGGTGAAATGGAAAAAATGACAAACGCAAGATTTGAGGTGGAGAAATTCACTGGAAAAAATAATTTTTCTCTGTGGAAACTAAAGGTTATGGATTTTCTGGTGCAACAAGGGTTGCACAAGACATTAGATGGGGTAGCTAAAAAACTAGCAAGCATGTCAAATTCGGACTGGGAGGACTTGGATGCCCGAGCTCTCGGTACCATTCGATTATGTTTGGCAGATGAAGTACTCTTCAATATTGTTGGAGAGAGTACAATCGCAGGGTTGTGGAAGAAATTGGAAACTCTCTATATGACAAAATATTTGACTAAAAGAATATATTTAAAAAGACAACTGTACAGCCTTCGGATGAAGGAGGGTACGAAAATTGCAGATCACTTAAATGTTTTTAATATGTTTATTTGTCATATTTCTGATATGGAAGTAAAGATGGAGGAAGAAGACAAGGAAATAAACTTCTTGTGTTCCCTACCGGAGTCATGGGATCACTTCGTGACCTCAGTCAGTTTGAGCACTGCCGATTCATTAAAACTTGAATCTGTCGTGGGTGCTCTCTTATCTGAAGAGGTACGAAAACAATCTAGCATTGAGACTTTTGCACCTGAAGCCATGGTAGCTAGAGGTCGGTCAAAGGAATAGGGGGACAAGACAAGAGGTTCTTCTAGATCGAAGTCAAAGCGCAGTAAGAATATTAAAGCAAAATGCTGGTACTGCAGCAAACCAGGACATCTCAAAAAGGATTGTTGGCAACGGAAGGAGGCAGAAAACAACAAGGAAGCAAATCAGGTTGATTCAGGTATGGATGATGAGGTCTTAATTGTTGAAGCACTCCATGTTTGTAATATCTCACAAGATGCTGAATATTGGCTATTACACTCTGGTTCTTCTCATCATATGTGTCTGCACTGAAATTGGTTTTCATTATATGAAACTGTAGATGGTAATTTTGTTTTCATGGGAAATAATGCATATTGTCAAACTGTTGGGATTGGAAATGTGAAAACTAAAATGTATGATGGTACAATTAAAACCTTATCTGATGTTAGGCATGTACCTGATCTAAAGAAAAACTTGATTTCCTTAGGAGTTTTGGATTCACATGGTTATAAGTTTACAGGTCAGAATGAAGTGCTGAAAGTCTCGAAAGGAGCCTTGGTTGTTATGAAGGATGAAAAGGTTGGAAACCTATACAGACTCAAGGGACGTACTCAAGTTAGTGAAGCAACGATCGTGTCAGATAAAATAGAAGAAGGTTCTCATCTATGGCATCAGCAGTTGGGTCACATGAGCGAGAAAGGTCTTCAGGTACTGATGAACCACAAGCTACTTCCTAATTTGAAATCCTTGAAGTTGGATTTTTGTAAATATTGTGTGTTTGAAAACAATGTAAACAAAGATTCAAGTCTGGCAATCATAATAGTAAGCAGATTTTGGCCTATATTCATTATGATCTGTGGGGACCTATCTCCTACTGTGTCCTATGAAGGTGCCTTGTATTTTTTAACCTTTATTGATGATTTCTCTAGAAACGTTTGGGTCTATATGTTGAAAAAGAAAGTTGATGTGTTTAATGTGTTTAAACAATTTAAAACAATGATGGAAAAGAAAATAGGAAAATCAATCAAATGTTTAAGAACTGACAATGGTGGTGAATTTACCTCCTTAGAATTTGAAAATTTTTGTAAGGATGAAGGGATAGTTAGACATAAAAATTTTGTTTATACTCCTCAGCAGAATGGTGTTGCTGAATGGATGAATCAGACTCTTATGGAAAGAGCCAGAAGCATGATTAGTAATGCTAATCTGCAAAAGGAGTTGTGGGTAGAAGCAATATCTAATGCTTGTTATTTAGTTAACAGATCACCTTCGGTTGTAATAAACTGTCAAATTCCTGAAGAAGTTTGGTCAGGTCAGTCTTGTGGTTATTCGCATTTGAAGATTTTTGGTTATGATGCCTATGTTATTATTCCTAGAAATCAGCGTTCAAAATTAGATCCAAAATCAAAATGTTGTGTCTTTGTTGGATATGATTATTCAATGAAGGGATATAGTTTGTGGGATGCTAGTTCACGAAAGATAGTCATTAGTATATATGTAACATTTGATGAATCATCGCTTTTAAAGTCAGATGTTGAAAAAGTTGAACAAAAGTAGGTATCGGCAGGTCAGCAGATTCAATTGGAGACTGTACCTTTTCCAGAAAGTTGAAAGGAAGGAGAGACTTCTGAAAAAGGTGGAGAAGCAGAGGAAACTAGAGAAATTCCATAATCCAGTCAGCAACCAGTCACCCTAAGAAGGTCTACGAGGGATAGAAGAACACCAAAAAGGTATGAAGACTGTACTTCATCATTTGCATTGATTACTGAAGATGGGGAACCATCTTGTTGTCAGGAAGCAGTTGATGATGCAGATAGCAAGATATCAAAAAAGTCTATGGAAGAAGAAATGGACTTCTTAGCCAAGAACAATACCTAGGATCTTGTAGAACTTCCTGAAGGGAGAAGCGTTGTTGGGTGCAAATGGGTCTTCAAGTTGAAGAGAAAATTTGATGGAAGTATCGATAGGTATAAGGCGAGATTGGTTGCAAAAGGGTATTCTCAGGTTGAAGGTATTGACTTTCATGAGATCTTTCCACCAGTAGTTAAACTTGTTTCTATTCGTACTGTGTTAGCACTAACTGCTTTACTGGACCTTGAGTTAGAACAGTTAGATGTTAAAACAACCTTTCTTCATGGTGATTTGGATGAAGAGATATATTTGGATCAGCCAGAAGGTTTTGTACAAGGTCGCAACAAAAGATTAGTTTGCTAGCTCAGGAAATCATTGTATGGCCTGAGGCAGTCGCCCAGGCAATGGTACAAGAATTTTGATTCCTTCATGATGAGCCAAAATTTTATCAGAAGTGAGTATGGTCATTGTGTATACTTCAAAAGTTTCAATGGAATATTCATTATCTTGGTGTTGTATGTTGATGATATGCTTATTGCAAGCAAAATCATGGAAGAAATCAACAGGTTAAAGGCTCAGCTCTCTAGGACGTTTGAAATGAAGGATCTTGGAGCGGCAAAACATATATTGGGCATGGAGATACATAGAGACAGGAAGAATGGTAAGCTTTGGTTATCACAATAGAAGTATGTGGAGAAAATACTTGAAAAGTTTAGTATGAACAATGTGAAACCTGTTAATGTTCCATTAGCTTCCCATTTTAAGCTTTCTTCAGAATTGAGTCCTAGAACTAATGAAGAAAAGAAGTATATGTCTCGTGTACCATATGCAAATGTGGTAGGCAACTTAATGTATGCGATGGTATCTACAAGACCTGACATTTCACATGTAATTGGAGTTGTCAGCAGGTTCATGGAAAATCCAGGGGCAGAACATTAGCGAGCAGTGAAATGGGTGCTTTGGTATTTGAGAGGCACAAGTGACCATTGCATCAGCTTTGATGGTCGTGAAGGTACAGTCTGCGGATATGTGGATGTTGATTATGTAGGTGATTTGGACAAAAGGAGCTCTATTACAGGTTATGTTTTTACTCTTGCAGGTGGAGTAAGCAGTTGGATGTCAAAGCTTCAAGAGACAGTTGCTTTGTCCACTACTGAAGCAGAGTATATAACTGCTTCAGATTCCTGTAAAGAGGCAATCTAGTTAAAAGGCCTACTTGATGAGATTGGAAGGACGCAAGAGAAAGTGAATGTGTTTTGCGACAGTCAGAGCGCTATTTATTTCGCTACAAATCCAGCCTATCACAGAAATACCAAGCACATCAATGTAAGGTATCACATTGTGAGACATATAATCGAAGGCGAAAAAGTAGTCCTCAAGAAGGTCCACACACAGGACAATCATGCAGATATATTCATGAAGCCAGTTACAGTAGAGAAGCTGAGATGGTGTCTTGCTTCTCTCGGCTTGCAGAAAATATGATGAATGGGCATTAGGAAAATTGTTGTCAAGGTGGATTTTGTTAAAAATATGACAACAAAATGTAAATTTACTAATTACCTATGTAGTTGAAATAACAAAATGTAGGTTGAATAACGAGATGTAGTTAGAGTAACGAAATATTTCTAGGTTTAATAAGATGGCCCGAGAGGCTTGTAAATGCATGGAGAATTTCATCAATAAAGTTTGTACGAGAATTTATCCTTCAGTTCAGTTTCCAATTCAGTTACATTTCTCCTTGTTTCTTATTTTCCCCACAACAATCAAAACCATCTCCCAAGGTATAACACATATCCTGAGATAACAAGAATTGAAGCTCTTTAAAATCTAGACCATTTCGAAAAGAAAAATACCTTAGAGAGAAACACTAGAAAATGATAAATCTATAACGAATTACTCATATAATGAATAACCATTGAAGTACCATTTTGAATTATATATTTTATAAATAAGTACAAAAGATGAGAAATTAAAAATGGAATAGGATGAAGTTAAAAGATGATAAGTTAAAACCATAATAGGATGAAGTTGAAACTCACATTGGCTTGCACAAGTTACATAAATATTTTATTTTGAAAGTTGGTAAGTGTGGAAATGATAGGTGCATCATTTTCCATGTTATTGTATCATCTAACCATGTAAATTTTTTAATGTTGTGTAACACCTTCAATCCTAGTCTATTAAACAAAATTAAAATAGTAGTCCCTTACGCATGACTATATTACAGTGGATTGAAACCATTTCCAAAAATAATACATGAAGGATAAAAAAGTGTATCAGTAGCATCATTAGCCCCCCATTCTCCCTTCCTACCATAGTTAATGAGCCATGCAACTCTATGAATGTTCCTCAATTATCCCTAAAATGTGAAAGGGATACTACTAAATCTATGTGTAAACTATATACCATATATTATCTTTTCAATCACTTGATAACCACAATGGAATAAAAATTCCAAGGTGGTAAGGAAACCACATTTTAGCACTATGGGAAATAAGTCTTATTCATTCCTTACCCTAATAGCTATTTTTAGGACAAAAATGCCGCGTTAACAAATTTGAAACATTCTTTAAGGTACCATCCTTGACTATAAACACCTTACTATATTCAATCATGACAATCTTCCATGGTTTACTATACCTTGTATCTACTAGATCCTTAATAATTCTAGGGCTATCATGGGTAATATATAGAAAAAATAGAATGAACAGATAGGGTGCATAAAATTCATATTATATTATTTAGTTAATAAATATTCTTCATACTCCAATTCAAACTCTATTATATGTAATTTTTCTTCCTTGGGCATTCTACTTGGAACCTTTTCAACCTCTCTTAACATAACATCTTCACATTAAATGATCTTCTTCATTACTACTTTCCAAGGTTCATAACTTTTCATGCCATCTTTATAACGAGTGAAGATATATATATTTGTGACATCTAAATGATACATAAATCTATGCAATATTGCATGCAATATGAGTAACTTTGGGGTAGTGTTACATTATATTTCAATTTCTCCACCATTTAAATGAGATTAAAATATTATTAATGTGGTTGTGCATGGGCTTTAAATCTACCCAATGTTGCAATGTGAGAAACTTTGCTGTAGTGTTACATTACATTGAAATTTCTCCAACAGTTTAATGGAACATTACAAAATACAAAATTATTAATGTGGTAGTGCATCGGCTTGCTATATGAAATTCGTATATCAACCACATTCACTAATATAGTTGTGCTATGGTTTAGAACACTTTGAGTTTATAAATTAGGGTTTATAACATTGGGTTTGAAACATGGAGGTTTACAATAATAAATTTAATATTAAGATTTATAAGATTCCAGTGGAATATATAGATTTATGATATTAGAATTTAATATATAGAGTTTTTAATATTAAAATTTAATCTTAATGTTTAAAATAAAGTGTTTAATATTATGATTTATAGTTTAATACAAAATGTCTAATACTATTTGGGGTTTAATATTAAAATTTGTAATATTAATATTAAATATACATGATATCTAATACTAGAGCTTAGTTATTGATAATATTAAGCGTACAATATATAATATTGGAATTATTTTTAGCTTGTGATATTCCATTTTATTTTAAACTTATAGAATTAGATTTAATATTAGAAGGTATAATACTAATTAACCGTTTAATATTAAAGTTTAATAATACTAAACTTAAATCACTCCGTTACACTTTATAATTATTAAAGTTGTTGATATAATTTTTTCAGTGTATATGAATAGTGAACCAAACTAATATGGTGAACTTGAACATCTCTATAATAACTCTTGCTCAACCCAATTAAAAGAATAAAGATTTAAAAAACTGCTAAATAAATAAATTATATATATATAAAGAATAAAGATTTAGAAAACTGCTAAATAAATAAATAAATAAATAAATAAATAAATAAATAATATATATATATATATATATATATATATATATATATATGATTTGCCATTAACGAGGCAAACCAGTTTTCTTTTTCAAATGCACAATGGATGGTTACAATGTGGCTGACGTTGGTGATTGCGATACGTTGCCAATAACTTTCACTACCATAAATACATGGTTCATGCTAAACCAGTTGTCCTTATCGTTTTAAATCACACTCTCCCTCAACTGTCTCCGGTGGACATGGTTCCGCTGGGTTGTAAATGATCGTGCGAGAAATTTGTTTTAGGTTTTGAAGAAGGAAATTGTGTGTGACCTGTCAATTGAACCCTATGGAATTTAATTTCACGTATCAATGAGCAATCTGAACGAGAAATCTGAACAGAACTCGCTAATTTTTTTTTTTTCACGCCGTATTCGGCCAAGTTAGGCAACTATGAATATTACAAACAGAGGTCAACCATATCGTTCTTCCGGCACTTCAGAAGCTGTTATGATCATCCTCCGCAATTGTATATTGATTGAGAATTAGAAAAGAGCGAGTACCTAACACTTCATAACGTCGACCGTGTTGTTTCAGAGTGTCAAAATTTTCATTCATACAAAACTACCTTCTACACTTGGAGGAAGTTTAAGGTGATAAGCTGCTGATGCGTACTGTATTACTAAAATCCCGTAAAAGACGCTTATAATGTTTGGTTATTGGGTTATTTTTATATAACCATATATTTGCGTAGCCAGCCATATCAAAACGCCTAGCCACATGGATGACTTAAAAAAACAAAAACCTATTTTTTTTTTAATAAAATAAATGATATGTATATATATTTAAAAAGTGTATAATAAATAGACATATATATTAAAATATATCTAATAATATTTATAATGATGTTTATAATAATAGAGATTCAACTTACTTGATTATGGAAATCTTTAACTCTTAAATAACTCTAGTTATAATATTATGATTTTATCAATATCACGTGTGTAATCTGACAGTGTATATATGTTATTTTCTTTAATTAACTAGTTTGAGATAAATAAAATAAAGCATTGAATCTTAATTTTGAGATGTGAATACTATTTCATGGAGGTTAAATGTCTACACTATAATTAGTTTGTTTATTAGTAGCTTAATTATATTAGATTTTTTATCATTTAAGTAAATATTTAATTTTAATGTTATATGATAAACACATAGAAATATTATACCTTGAACACATGGAAACACTGGTTAAATATGGTAATGAAAGAACTTTGAGTTGTGAATACTATTATGCATATTATGGCATATTCCATGGACTTTAAATCTTCACCATCCACCAAATAATTACTAATAATTAAATAAAAATTATTAAAAATTTATTATGAAACAAACATACTATGATAATATTATGACAATTTTGTTTTTAAAATAAATATTTCATTTTAGCATTATATGATAAATAAATAAATGTATCATATGATAAACACATAAATAATTGTTTAATATAACCATGAAAATTATTCTAAATAAAAATATATGTTAAATTATATGATTTTTCTACTATCTTCAAATTTATCTCTCAATTAATTATTGTATTTTAACTACATATATTTTTATAAATTTCTCAAAAAAAATTAGATTATTATATAGCTATAAATTAAATATTATATAATTGGTTTACTTCAATATAATTTCATTATAATTTAGACATAGCCATGATTTCAAAACAACAATTATTAGATAGGTTCCCCTCAATAAGTGCATGAAATGTTAAATATGTATTTTTCAACTATATTCTAACTCTTGCCTTCCTCTTCTTCAATATTAAGTTTTCTTATTTTTCATCATTGTTAGTTTTCAACATCCATGTACTGTGTAAAAAAAACTTGGTTCCTTCACATTATGATATCATCTTGATTTTCTGTAGGTTACTCAAAACAAGAGTTTGTGCTTCTTTGTGTTACATATAACCACATCTTGTATGATTATTTAACATGTTCAAATCACTATTAATAATAACTTAATACTTACCTTTTCACAATTCTCCATTTCATGATTATAAGACAAATAATACTACCACTTTGATACCTATCTAGTAATTCATTCTGTGCATATACTACGTATGAGAGGGGATGCGATAATATAATAAAACATATAAGCTGGACTTAACAATGCCTACAAACCCAGTTTCAAAGATAACTTATTATATGGATTGTTTTTTCCTTCCTTTCAAATTTTCCTTCATCGAGTTCCTTTGGAAGTCTTCCCTGCAGATTAGAGAGTAATGACACAATTTAATTTTAAAACTCGTCTTTGACGAATTAAAAATATTCGTTAAATCCATCATTTAAATTGTCTTTCAGCCAGTTCCTTTAATAGTCTTCTCTTCGAAGGAAAGAGTAATGGCTCCATTTAATTTAAAAAATCGTCTTTGACAAATAAAATATATTCATTCGACGACTTTAAATCGTCATTTAAATCGTTGCCAAACTCAGATGGTTCAAGCCTGGGCCCCATAAAATATTAATGGAATGAAATTCGGCAATCAAAATCTCAAAATCTAATGGCATGCATATGTGAATATCTGTGGGACAATTTTTTATTTTTCTTTACAAACTCACTCTAAATCACTCTTAATAAGTTGGTAGTTTTTAGTAGATTTTGACTGTTTAAATTTAGTAACTACATGAAGGAATTAAAATTAGAACCGTTATGATTAGCGTTGTAATGATATTTTTAGAAAATTTCCTTTGGCTTTTCCCAATCTATTTAATTATGTATCATCTACCAGTTTAGTGAAGTTCAAGTTCAAGGTAGAGAGCTAGACATTTATTAGGTTTTCTATGGTATTTTTGGTGTAACATTCATGACAGTGTAACCATTAAATTTTTTTTTACCTTTGCATTATATAGTTAGACATGAATATAATCCTAAGGTTGTGAGTTTCACATTTGCATTGAGATAACAACAATGAATTTATCATATATTATTTCTATACAAATCTCCAAAGCTTTAACAACATAATCTTATCTGTACCAATTATCACCCTTAACTTTGATTGGCGTTCATGCATATATGTCACTGTCATAATTTTTCCTTATTCATATTACATAACTTTGATTACAAATATTGTATCTATGGCATGAATACATATTATTTTTGATGGATATCCATGTATGATTGTATTTATCATTTGTGTCATTATATATGTACCAAGGATTCGATCTTTATTGTGGTTTTATTACACTATACAATGGATGTGACCTATGCTAATGTGTAGGACACTTGCCCTCACCATCCACCGTTGAATCTAGGTCTTAGGATCTATGGCTGAGATCTTTAGGTCTTGACTTAGGGTGATGACCCCTCCCAAACCCTAACTAATTTTTTCATTGAGAGTTGGGCTCCACAGTGTTGCCACTCTACAACCACACCCCAACCCTAACTTGCTCAACTTTGCAGACCTCCCGCTCGCCACTCGCTATTGAGGTGCCTCTACAAGTATGAGCTTATGCCCATAGTCCTGTAATGAAGGATTTGTTAGCCTTCTTGGCATCGTCCCAATGGGTTTTGAGTTCTTATGAGGTTTCCCACATTTTTATTTCAGATTTTACGTATATACTCCATCACGCTATGAGACTCTGCTCCACGGTGGATATTCAGCCTTACAGTTATGGTTTAGGTGGTTTAGTTCTCATGCCTTTGTGTTTTGAAACGCAGCTGCCCATGTCTTTGTTTCTCGGTTAGAGCCACCTCATGCCTTGGATTGTAAGTCTTCCTAAAACCCAGTTTTTCCCTACTGTTTTCTTACTTATTTTCATTTTCTTTTGTAGCCTATGTGATGATTCCTCTGCTCTATTTCTTATGAAGATATTGTCATTGTAGCTTGCAGAACAAGCTCACTCACGTTTAAGTAATTACTTAGCCCTGTTTTCTTTGTCCCACAACTTGTTCAGTAGATAGGGTTAAGCATTCTAGTTCTTGTTGTTTTCAATGAAACAGGTAGCTCTATGGTTTAGTACCAGAAATCTCAGATTCATATACCATTCATTTGGAGGCTCCAATGGTTCATTCTGACCCTGGGATGGTTTCCCTTAACAAGTACATGAGCCTCATTTATAGTCTTATATTGTTTCTGGCTTAAGTCTTTGGCTTGGCTTCGTGACTGTTACGACTTATTGAAATTTCGTAAACTATTCTAGTGGCTTAATGTGACAATACTCTCTGGTTTCCATGTAATTTTGAGACTCCCCCTTTGTAATAGTTGTGTACTATATTTTCCTTAAGATTCTGGTTTTGTAATTTTAAGGGTTTTGAATTCCTAGCTTTTTGTTGGGTATTGACCTATTTAAGAGGAAATATTTCTCTGATTGACAATATTTCTGGCCTATCATTCACCATGGTTTGTTATGGACTCATGTATTTTCGGTGATAATTATTTTATTTTTATTTGAACTTCGACTTCTTCTTGTAAATAGGAAATTTCACTTTTATCGTTCGTTCATATACATGTATAATTACACATTATTATTTCCTTTCTAATGGATTAATTCTTCAGTCGAAATGACATTTAGAATGGCTTGAATTTATCTATCTGTAGAAGAGTTTAGCCCTTTGATTTTTTACTTCAATAGTTTCTGCAGAAGAAAGTATTCTATATGGAATATATGCATGTCACTCGGGTTATCGAAATTTCCTATAGCTTTATATTTCCTTAATCTATGTTACTATTTCTAGTTCCTCATTTATTTAGAGGTGTTCGGACAATCTAAAGGGTGAATTTTTATCCTCCTACCAAATATCCATGTATATCATAGGTTACTAGTCAACGACTAGTTCTGGGCTGAGGGTTTCAACCTTGGGCTTGAGTGAACAGTTTACCGGGTCCATACTTCTTGGTTATTAATTTATGTTTGGTGTTTAACTTATTATTTAAATTATTGTTTTCTTGAATGTCAGACTATAACTTTAGTATAAGATTTTGTTACATAGCCTATGTATATATGTATATTTGTTCTACTGTAACTTTGAAATAATTTACAAGAATACAGATATAATACATTCACCACATTCAAAATGTAAAATTCCTCATTTCATATTTTTCCAGAAACAAATCCTTTAATTAAAAGTTTTTTGTCTAACTACTTTGATAATAAAAAAAGTCTATCTAAATATTTTGGTATTAAAGAAACTTGTCTAAATATCAAATTGTCTAGCTCTTCTATTTTCTACAGTCTCTGTACTTGTATCGTTTCCAGACTCGCTCATGATGTCCACTGTATAATGAGAGACACGATTACATCCTCATATCCCCCCGTGCTCCACACTGAGTCTAGTAGGTTGATAACATTTCTAGAAGATACCTCAAGACCCCCGGTCTAGTACTTCTTATTTTCTAGGAATTCAGGAATGCTTATTGTTTTCCACTGGTCATTACTAGCTCAGGAATTATCCACTCTCTCCCTTCCTATCCTCAGTTATATAACAAAACCCATTTTTCTTACTAAGATGTACTTTTATCCCCAGAGGAAAGGTAATTTCCTTTAACTATTTTTTGCCAAGCAATCTCAGTTCTTGGAATGCTTTTACCATAAGTCTTTTTAACTTTTTTATTGAACCACTATTCCATGATTAAACTTTTATTTCAAAAAAACATAACTAATTTATGTTCATTATGCAATTATTTTCTAAAAAGGAAATAAATTTTTAATCTCTTAATAATTAATAACATAACAACTAATTAGCACTTAAGCCAGCTGTCACAACTTCCCCCCTGGAAGTAAGCACCATCCTCGGTGTTTCACTCCAGCTAACAAACAATTATGGATAAGCCTTACGAAAAAAATCCTTCATATTCCTAGGTAACCTCATCCGAGATGAAGTGCTTCCACTACACTTTAACCTAGGGGGTGACTCGCTTCCGGAGCATGATTTCTATCCGATCGAGTATACGTCATGGCTCGACCAGAAATTTTTCGTCCGATTCGACCTACATTCAATAGAACTTTGAATTAAATTCTCATAAAAATTAATAATTTAATATTTGATTTTTAATCTTACCCTACATGAATTCTTTTCCAGTGGATTACATTCTTTGGGTCATGCAAATATTGTTTTAATAAGGATACATTGAACACATTGTGCACCCGAATATGGTTGGGTAAAGCCAATCGGTAAGCCACAGGTCCCACCCTTTCCAATATCTCGAAAGTTCCATAGAACCTAGGAGCCATCTTGGCATAGGAGTTCTACCTCAGTGTTATCCTCTTCGGTTTTATCCTCACATATACATGATCGCCTACTTCAAATTCTCGATAAGTTCTCTTCTTATCTGCATATACCTTCTGTCGATCTTGAGCTGCTTTCAGATTTTGTCTAATCTTCCTTACTTCTGATTCCACCTCAGCCAACATGTCTGGTCCAAGCATCAACTTGGTTTCGGGACTGCTCCAATTGATGGGAGTACAACATTGTCGTCTATACAAAGCTTTAAAGGGGCTCATCTTAAGAGACTCTTGGTAACCATTATTGTGTGCAATTTCTACCAAGTGTGGATATTCTTCCCATTTTGTTGGCTGATGCATCAAGTGCATGCGCAACATATCTTCCATGATTTGGTTCCCTCACTCAATTTGTCCATCCGTATGGGGGTGATAAGTGATGCTGAAATTTATTTGGGTTCCCAAACCCGTAAATACGGTCTTCCAGAATGAGGATGTTAACTTCACATCTCTATTAGATATAATAGTATTTGAAATGTCATGCAGTCTAAAAATCTCCCTCATGAAGATATTTGCTATTTGCACAGTTTTGTAAGTAAACTATATGGGTATGAAATGTGTTTCCTTACTCAATCTATCAACCACTACCATAATTGATTCATTGTGCCTTTTTTACCTTGGTAAACCGGTAATAAAATCTAGGGATATAACTTCTTATTTCCATTCAGGCACTGGTATAGGCTGCAAAAATTCGTCTGGGTGTTGGTGCTCCACCTTAATGTGTTGGTACTCCAGACATTTGTTTAACTACTCAGCAATATTTCTTCGCATACCATGCCAAAAGTAGACTTTTCTAATTTTTGTCAACATTTTCTGGTATCCTGGGTGTCCTGAGTAATTACTGCGATGATACTCATCCATGATCAACTCTTTTAAACTCATTCAGTTTGGGATATATAATTTTCCTTTGAAGTTTAACAATTGATATTTTTTAATTCCATATTTAGAAGTTTATTTCTTGTATTCTGGCTTCCTCCACTTTCTTCCGTAAAAACTGGTATTCCATATCCTTCTCATCTTCACCCTTTATCTGATCTAAAAATTTACTCTCAATCTGCTTATAGCATAGTTCATAAACACAATTCAATTTCTTGCTTAAGGCATCTGCCGTGCTATTTTCTTTCCCTTTTACATGTTGTATATCAAATTCAAATTTGCTTAAGAAAGCATTCCACCTTGCTTATCGGGTATTAAAATCAGCTTGCTTGAAGTAGTTGGTTAGACTACTATGATCGATTTTTAGCAAAAAAAAATTCCCAACAAGTAGTTCCTCCATACCCAGAGTGCATGCACCACTGCTATCATCTCTAAATAATAAGTTGGATACCACTATTCATGCTCCTTTAGTTCCCTCGATTCATAAGCGACCACTCTTCCTTCTTGCGATAAAATTTCCCCAACTCCTTCCTTACAAGCATCGGTACATACTTCAAATTCTTTGTTGGCGTCGGCTACCCTCAACACTGGTGAAGTTGTCAACAAATGTTTTACCTTTCGAAACTATTCTGACACTCATTGGTCCATTTGAATACATTTCCCTTTCTTTGTAAAGATGTAATTGGGAAAGAAATCATTGAGAATCCTTCAATGAATCATCGATAGTATCCAACTAACCCCATAAAGGATCAGATATCTACGATATTTTGGGTACTCTCCATTCCATAATAGTTTTTATTTTCTCTGGATCTATCGCTATTCCCACAGTGGAAATATCATGGCCTAGATATTGGATCTATTCTTTGAAGAATTCACATTTGCTGAAATTGGCATACAACTGATGTCTTCGTAACGTCTCCAACACTATCCTTAAATTCTCCTTATGCTCTTCCATGATTTTTGAATAAATCAAAATATCATCAATGAATATTAGAACAAATTTGTCCCAAAGGGGGTGAGATACTCCATGCATCAGCCTCATAAATGTTGTTGGTTCATTTGTCAAACCAAATGGTAATACCACAAACTGATAATGCCCATATCTGGTACAGAAAACAATCTTGTAGATATCCTCATCTTTATTCCGAATCTAGTGATATCCAGATCTTTAGTCTATATTCGAGAATATAGTTTCCCCCTTTTCCTGGTTAAACAGGTCATCAATTCGTGGCAATGGATACTTATTTTTAAATGTCAATTTGTTGAGTTGTCTATAGTCCATGCACATGCACATTCTTTCATCCTTTTTCTTTACAAACAATGCTGATTCTCCCCGAGGAGACACACTTGGTCGAATGTACCCTTTTTTTAACAACTCTTCTAGTTTCATTTTCAATTCAGTTAACTCCAGTACACCCATTCGATATGGGGCCCTTGAAATTGGTGATGCTCCTAGCATTAATTTGATATTGAAATGAAAGTCTCTCCTTCGAGGTAAACCTGTTACATCTTCTGGGAATACGTCCATGAAATATTGTACTACAATTATGTTCTCCATCATAGGAGTCTTCTCCTTAGAATTCCCAAAACCCACTTGGATGGCATATAATTGATATCATTTTCTAATACACTTACTCATTTGAGAGGTTCTAATAGGACACAGTTGTAGGGGTTTCTTTATTCCTTGTATCTCTTTACAAGTTTCATATTGCATTCTAAAATATATAATATTTTTCTTACAATCTACCAGTGTCGAGTGTTTCTTCAACCAAGCCATGCGCAGTTACACATCATAGGATCCCAAAGGCAATACATTCAGATCCACATTTAATTGTTTTTTCCCAATTTCTAGTGTACAGTTTGGAATTTTGCCACAAACTTTTATTTTTTCTCTAGTGGCTAGTTATACCAGCCAAGCGTTTTTTAATTTATGACTTTGTAATTTACATATTTCTACTATATTTGGATTTACATAACCTAAACTTGCACCTAGGTCAACCAAAATAAAAACAAGCTGTGAAGGTAACTTACCTTCCAGTTATATCATCGTTGGTTGATAATCTGCCTTTCAGTCCTCCAAAGATGAATTAATTATAGGTATATTCCACGATACATCACCCACTATAGAGTCTTCTTGTAGATTGTCTACTGTATCATTTTTTCCCCGCTGTGGGTGGTTCTTATAATAGTGAGCCTCACCACACCACCAGCACTGTAGAGATGGTTTCTAGTTTTGTCCTAGTTCCAGTTTCTGGGAAGGCATTGTGGGCTTCTCTTCCACGAGCCAATAGGTTCTTTGATGGTTTCTCCCAAACTGTTTTCTCACTGGATTCCTTGCAGAATTATTAAAGTTATTAGTCCTAGTATATTTGAAATTTGAATTGCCTTTCTGCCCTTTTCTTGGCTTCCAGTTTTTTTCTAGTTCTCCTTTTTCCTTAGACTGTTGGTAACACATTCTCTCTTTTTGCATTTCTTCTTCCATGGTCCTTGGATTCACGAACTCAATTCGTTCTTTCATGTGGGTTAGAAAACTACTCGAAAATCACTGAACCTTATCCTTTTCATCACTTAAATAAGGAACGTATTTTAACACGGAAGTGAACTTGGTTATGTACTCATCCATTGTCATTTGAACAAACCTCAAGTCATGGAATTCTCTAGGTTTTTCGTTATAGAAATGTTCTGTTAAATACTTGTCCTTGAAGTACTGCTGAAATGTATCCCATGTCACGTCCTGATCTTTAATGCTGTGGGCATTCTTGAATTCCTCCCACCACAGGGTGGCCTTCTCTTTCAATTGATAGATGGCCAGTCTGGCTTTAAGATTGTTGTTGTACTCATAAACATGAAAGTACTTTTTCATATAATTAATAAACCATGATTCAACCACCTCCTCCGCTTCTCCATGAAACGTAGGAGGTTTTATTTTTCGAAACTCACCTTGTAGTTCCACTTTTTGTTTCTTAATTTTTTGTTATTCTGACACATTTCCAGACTCAGCCTCATTATAGTTTCTATTTTTATTACTATGCTGTGAATGGATTCTCTCCACTCTGTCATTACTTTGGTTCTTAGCTTGTAATTCATTTTCTTCCTACGTTTCTCTATTAGGAATGGGTTGTAGCACCCCTTGATTATGTTTATCAGAAAGAATTTTGAGTATCCTTTCTGTCACTTTGTTACTCATTATCCTCCCTAACGAGAATCATTTCTTCATATAGCTTCGCATAGTGCTTGGTAGAATCTTTGGTTTGGTGTGATATCATGAATACGTAGGCTAAAATAAGGCCAAAACTCAAGGCAACATCAAACCAAGCCCAGCCTCGTAGCTAGCCCTACGAGGACAGGAGAGGGCTCTCTTCGGGTCTATCTCGGCAAAAGGTCTTCAAAAGGGCTGAGATGACCTATAATGGATGCTGATCTTAGGCTATTAAATAGATAGGAAGGTTTGTTTTAAATTTTTGGGTTTTCATTGGAAAAATGGGAAAAACAATTTTGGGCTCGGGGATGAGGCCAGATCTTTGCAGAATTCGAGTTGGGGCAAGGTAGGCAGTAGTATTGATGCTTTTTAATTATGTGTATGGATGGATCAGAATGACAAGGAGCTGAAGAGGGCAAGGGAGAACAAGGATCCTCTCCAAACTGGCGAAAACATATAAAACTAAACAAATTTAAAGGCAGAGCACTGGAATCAATGGATTCTACCTCATTTACTCATTCATTTAGTTTTAGAAGCAAAAGAAGGGAATGGCATACATTAAACATTAAAGAACTTACAAATAACTGAGAGAACACACCATCAAAACTGAAAGCCACAAGAATCCCAACAAGTGCTGCAAAACCTCTGATCTTTCCTTAGCCAAAATGCAGAAAATATGTACAATAGTGTGCCAAACTTTTCCCAAGAGTCCAACCCTGAAAGTGTCTCAGAAAATACAATAAATAGATAAGTCTAACCCCTTCCCATGCCTCTAGGGGTCAAGCTCATGCTTCTAGGAGCATTTTGAACCAATTCTAAACAAAGAGCTAAAATCTAGGTAGCCAAACAACTTGCCTCTATAAGCTAGGAAACTGATCCATTCACTTGATTTTCACTTTTTAGTGAATGAATCATCTAGAACAAGTAAATAAGTGAAAAATTTACATCATGTACATCAAATTACATCAAGAAAAACCAAAAATTACATCAAGAGATGAAACTAGTCACAACTGGCCGAATTCCTGAGCTGGAAGGCAAAAATTTGGTCAAAATCCTCTATGCGCCGCGCTACTTTGAACCTATTTTTGGGGCACTTCCCGGAGTCCAAATTGAGCTCATGATAGCTCTTTGGAAAGCCCTGGATGTTGGCTATCCAACCCAAGTGGAATGTTTCAATTTGGAGCTCAGTTTCCCCTCCAAAACTCCAATCTCCCAAGAGTACTTCCTGCTGGTGCAAAAGGTGGCAGAAAGGTGGTTTTCATGGTGTTTTTGGCCCTTTTGATCATCCAGAACTTGATGAAATGCTTCGGCCATTTCTGAGCATGCATAAATTACCATGAAAAATCCAAAAATACAAATTTTTCCTCCAGAAGGTGTCCCAATCATAAGCGCGCGTCGGGTCGCGCGACGCGTTGGGCGGAAAAACCTGTTTTGTGACCAAAATTTTCAAAAATGACAAAAACTTCTCCAAATTTGCTGAAATTTGGAGCGAAGATCCCCTATCATGCCTCATGCTCAGCCAATGAAGCCTCAGCCAAGATCCAGAGTAGATCAGGCCTCTTTTTCCGTTTCAGTGCTCTGCTCAACCTTCTCTTCAGGATCTTCATTTTTGCTCTGCAAACGTGCATGCGGGCCCAATAATGACCTTTCATATGATGGAGCATGTCTTTGTCTCTATTGGCCTTTGCCAACAACTTCTCCAGATGAATGTTAACATGCATGAGTTCGGTCTCTCGCTCAATTGGTGTCATGTCACCAGGTCTCTTCCGGGCCAATTGTCGATCTTCACGGATTCGCCGCAGCTCTACAAGTGTGTGCTGATCCTCCAGCTGTTTGTTCCGCTACTCCAAGTACTTTATCACCCACTGTGCTCTCTGCAAATTCTCTGTCAAAGTACCAATTTCAGCTTTCTGCTCCTGGATGACCTCCCTCAGTTTCGAGCTAGGAGAGCTCGCATCAACATCGATGAGTGTAAAATCAGTGTCTCGGCCTCCTGAAGGGCCCTCATCATGCATAGGCCTCTTGCCTCTGTCCTGAACCTGTACCTGTGCTGATGTCAAAGGCGAGACCCCTTCCACACCATGTGGAGATAGTACTCGCGCTGCTGATGAAGTCAACGAGACCCCTTCCACCCCGGGTGGAGATAGTACTCGTCGTGTAGCTGCAAATAAGGCTCTGTGGCCTCGCTGATATGTCACATACACTGGAGCACTAATATGCTCGGTCTCAGGAATGTCAAGCTGGTGTGAAGGCTCTCCCTCATCATGAACTACCTCGAGAGGCGGCTGTGGCATGGACCGTGGTAAATTTAGCGAATGAGGCGATTTGATACGAGTTTGGGTGAAGGAGGGTAGTTTTCCCTACTTTAGGGTTCTATGCGCCGCGTGCATGCCCAACGCGCTGTGCCTTAGGTGTGCCTGCAAGGTGTAAAAATGAACCGACAAATGTCTGCGCTAATGTGCGCTCTTGTATGCGCGTACGCAAGTAATCCACAGCCACGCTTCTTTCAACGATGCAATTGCTCTTCCTCTTTTTGAAAACTTGACTTCGCTATGGGATTTATGAATGAAAATTGATACAAATGGGTTCAAATAGACTTTGAAAAATATCTTACAAGAGATGGGTTTAATTTACTTCCTCCACAACCCACTTTGTAATGTTTCTCATTTGGCACTTTATCCTCAATGAAACTCGTCCTTGATTTTATCCGGACAGTTTTGGACTGATGAAATGATTTGATTTTTGCAGGGATTTTGGCGTTTGGACTTCGGCAAAGACCAGAGGCTGCATTGAAATTTTTTATGGTAGAAAAAAATACATGTTTGTTACAAAAAAATAAATTTGACAGTTTCTTGTTCAAAACAGAGTTTTGAACTAGAAATGTCCTCAAATGTGTTTGATGATGAAAATTTGAACTAAGAACCTTTTTGAAAACCATCCTCATGGCCTGCGGGCATTTATTAAATATATCAAAAGACTAAACCCTAGACTCTAAAACTAAACAGACTCTTGTTGACGAAAATAATCATTTATGACCATGAATGACGTGACCTGAACTTCGATGATTTTTGAGGAGTTTTAATTAGCCCAGTAGGTACAAGCATGAGGGAATACAAGACGACCAAACCCTCTCGTCAGTCAATGGCATGCCCCTAGCGAAATGCAACGAAGTGAAGTGAGCGAGACACCTAAAAATGATATGCAAAAAGCGAAATGATCTCTGACGGAGGGCTGTAAGGACCGACTCTAACATTGGCTCCAATGGGGATGGTGGCTCCAAGGAGATGCCAAGAACGGCAGATCTCTGGAAGAGTTAGACAGTGCCTTCATCCATTCGGCGATGGAGTCATTATTTCAACAGATAACACAAGACCTTGGACACATTTATTGACTGAAAACTTGACTGAAACCTGACTAAAACCGACTCAACTTTAAAACTGAAATGACTGATAAAACGAACTTGACAAACTTCAAACCAACTAACCTCCTTCTTCAGAATTATAGCCTTCGCTTCGGGCCCCAGACCGAAGAAAAGAGATTAGTACACACTTGCGATGAAAAAAAAATAGGACGATATATACAATGACAATGAAATCAACAGAAAATACTCAGAAATGGTATCGCTTGAGCAGCCGACCATTGATCGGCCCTCCAGGACAATCATCCCCATTCATTTCCTTGAGAAGAAAGGCGTTCTGACCACGATACGCTGCAATCTTAAAAGGACCCTTCCAAAGGTTTTCAAATTTGTCGTGCTTGCCTTTTTCCTCATTCCGAGCATCCCACTTCAGGACCACCTCATCCAACTGAAACTTATCTGCTTTCGCCTTCCTGTCATAAATCTTCTTAATGCGCTCCTGCAACTTGAATGTATTTTGAAAGACCTCCTCCCGTGTCTGTTGTAAATGAATCATCTGATTTATCCTTCGCTGCATGGGATCTTCCTCACTACCAGCTTCCTGAAGCAATTTGACTACCGGGACAGCAAGAGAAGTGGGAAACACTGTGTCTACTCCATACACCAACTCAAAGGGAGACATACCGATGGATTTTTTCTGACTTACCCTATCAGCCCAAAGTGCATTCACTAATTTCTTGTGCCAGCCTTTCTTATTGATTTCCAACAATTTCTTAATGATATTTACCAAAGACTTATTTGAAGACTCCGCCAAGCCATTTCCTTGCGGATGGTAGGCAGTCGAATGTCCCAAGCTGATGTTATACTTATTGCAAAATTCAACCATCCTTTTTGACTTGAAGGCCGCTGCATTATCTGTGATTATCTTACTAGAACAACCAAAACGTGACATAATGTTATTCTCAAGAAAAGAAATAATTACCGCATTCGTAGCCTGCCGGGTGGGAATTGCCTCGATCCACTTCGTGAAGTAATCTGTTGCTGTCAATATCCATCTATGCTGTCCTAAAGATGCCGGATGGATTTCCCCAATGAAATCCAACCCCCACTGCTGAAATGGTGCACTGACTTCAATTGGTTTAAGAGGCAAAGGCTGTAATTTCTGCTTCCCTTCGAAAATTTGACATTCGTGACAACTCTTAACAACCTTATATACATCTGAAAATAAAGTAGGCCAATAGTATCCCGCTCTCAGAATCTTATTCGTTGTGGTTTTCCAAAATAGATGGCCCCCGCAGTCTCCTCTATGAAAGTCCTCCAAAACTTTTTTGGCTTCTTCCTCTACCAAACAATTCAATAACATTCCACCAGGGTCTTTCCAATATAATGCAGAATTCAATATGCAAAACTTTGCAGCCCTCAACTTCAAGGTTCTACTCTTATTTCTAGGCATCCTGGGTGGTGGAGACAAATTCTGAAGTACATATAAAATGTCAGCATACCAAGGGGAAGAAACAAAAATATCAGATACCTGAAATGATGCACTTTCCTCATCCTCATTAGACATAGCAGCGATCAAATTTATGTCTAAAGCATGCAGATTTGTTTCAGCCATGAGCTTGGCTAGTCCTTGTCCTTTGATCAGCTTGATCGATTTAATCTCCACATCATATTATAACAACGCAGCAATCCACTTACCCCATCTTCCTTCCGGATCTGCTTGTACCAAAACATCTTTGACAGTTGCGTTAGGAACGTAAGCTATAATGTGGGAATGCAGTATATACACACGAAAATCCTTCAAGGCCTTCACAAGAGCAAGTGCTTGTTTCTCAATAATGTTATATTTCAAAGCTCTGTCCCTTATAATTCGACTGAAAAAAGCAATGGGCTTCTCAACTCCATCTATTTTCTGCATTAAAACAACTGCCAAAGTGTGCTCAGAAGCAAATGAAAAAAAAATGAAGTCCTGTGTATAATCTGGGCTGATTAAAATGGATCTGAAGAAAGAGATAACTTTACCACGCTTAAATGAAACGACGTAGAAAATTCATTTTACCAGTAAATGACTGTATTTCTTTCTTGTTCCAGGGCTGTTCAATTTGCTGGATTTCTTCAACACGTGCAGGGTCAACATGAATGTCGTCTTTCGATATGATGTGGCCAAGAAGTTTGCCTTCATCCATGGCAAACAAGCTCTTTTTCGGATTCAGCGAAATGCCATATTTTCTGCACTTCTGAAAAACAACTTTCAAGTGATATAAATGTTCTTCATCAGAATTTGAAAACACCGTCAAATCATCAAGGTAAACAACCAAAAATACATCTTTCTCATTGGCGAAAGCCATGTCCATTGCACGCTGAAAAGTGGCACCTGCATTTTTCAAACCAAACGGCATCTTTGCATAATGAAACGTTCCCCATGGAGTGGTGAACGCAGTTTTGTCACGATCGTCCTCATGCACTAAAATTTGATTATATCCTGAATAGCCGTCGAGTAGTGACATCCTTGATGCTCCAACTACTCGCTGCAATATATGGTCCATTTTTGGCAACGGATAATTGTCCTTCAATGACACCTTATTCAAATTTCTGAAATCAATACACAAACGGATCTCACCTATCTTTTTCCTCACGGGCACAAAATTGGATATCCAATTAGAAAATCTGATAGGCACAATGATTCCTGACTTATAAAACCTGTTTACCTCCTTCTCAATCAATGGTAGCAGCTTCGGATTGATTCTCCTCAACTTCTGGCGGAAAGGCTTCTGATTTGGTTTAATAGGGATAGTATGCTGAATGATATTAGTGTCATACATTTTTAAATCTGAGTAATCCCACGCGAAAGCATCAGCAAATGAAGACAACAATCTCACATACTCAGCTCTTACCTCTGGTGACAATGACTTGGATAACTTTACCATCTTGGGGTTTTCAGCTGTCCCAATATTTACTTCTTCAACACCTTTTTCAGTCGGCCTCAATGTCGGTTTGCGGGCTACATCATCTTGATCAAAGAGTTCCTCTAAAGGAATCAATCCTTTAGGAATGATGTTATCTTTAAGTTGCAGCACTTCCATTTGATTTATTTGTATATCATCATTACCATCATCATGTTCTGTATCTATGGAGGTGTCTTTAAACTTACCCTTATTTTGCAAAAAATCACTAATCTCCTCGTCGTCCTGAAAAACTTGCCAACATCTCTGATTGTCCGGAACGGTGGGGCGGTGCTTCACATGGATCTCGAACTTGTTGTTGGAATTCATTGGGATTTTTAAATTTCTTGCTGCCTTAGCAAGTCCATCAGCAACACCATTTTGTATGCGAGGCACACACGTCAAGGTATAATCTGAAAATAACTTCAAAATGTCTAAAACTGCATTACGGTAAGCCCTCATGCGAGGATGCTTGGCTTGAAACTCACCCTTTACCTGTTTTATCACCAATTCGGAATCACCATAGACTGCAATTCTTTTCGCGTTCAACTTTCTTAGAATCTTTAGGCCAGCAATCAGAGCCTCATACTCAGCCTCATTGTTAGAACAATCAAATGCTAGTTTGTAGGAACATACTCGCACATTGCTCGGGACCTTATTCGGAGCGGAAAATGGACTGTGTATCCAAACACCAATTCCAGCACCATCACTACCCACTGTGCCATCAAAATCCATGGTCCAAAGACCATCTTCATCATCCTCTAAGTGCTGAAATTGCGCCAGCTCTGTTTTTTCTGTTTGCTGCCCATCGTCTTTAGCTGATTGCTCAACACTCGTCTTTCTTTCTGCAGAACTTCTCTGAAATTCTCGGTAATCTCTGGTATATTTTCTTCTTGAACTAACTGACTATCTATATCATTAAAACTATCAGCAAACAAAACAAAAGACTCTAATTCGGTATGTACATAATTTACAGGATGATTGATTGGTTTCTCCTTGCTTGTTATCATGTATTTCATCTTCTGCTCTCGATATAACTTTCTCATTTGGCCAAAGACAGGAATTGTTGCATAGGAGAAATCTAACTGTAGTGTACCTTTCAACTTTTCTCCCCAAGATCTAGAAAGGAGCATCCCAAATCGAGGAGGAATGTCCGCCACAACCACGTCCATCAAGACATTCTTCGTAGGAATCTGATCTAAACTTACAACCAAATCTTTGATAAGTCCGATACATCTCACTCGGCTGGAATCAAATGAGTACAAATCATGGTACTTCCTTGTAATGTCTAAACCCAACTTTTCCATGATCGCTTTTGGCATAAGATTGTGTGAAGCACCAGAATCGAACATGGCATTATGAAATACATATTCATGCAACCTTAAACTGATATAAAAGGGAGGAACATCACTGTCAGGGGAATCACCATCTAAAGCAGGCCCAAATATCAATTCGGGCTGATCATCTTCAATATTCACCGTGTCAAACATTGGATCAAAATTCAGAATTTTAGAGACTTGACCTCTATAACTGCTGTTCTTCATAATTTCTATCAAAGGAATAGATACCTTCAATTTAGAAATTTCATTCTCCAAACTAAAAGCTGAAACCCTTTCAACCTCTTTGACTGGAACTTCTTTCCTTTCAGCCTTATCCTTCATTATGCTTGGCTGATTTGACTTTTCTGCTGATGATGATTTGTTAGCTGTGGGATCAATCGTCTCTTTTCCTTTCTTCTGTGGTATGGGTGAATCCATCTTTGGTGCTGAAGCCTCTTTTCTCTTCTGAATTGGGTTTATGGGCACATCTCTATTTCTCAATGAGTATTTCTTCTGCTGAGCGGACAAAGCATTCATATACCCTCTTTGGTATTCATCTGATTCTTCCTCCATAGCTACATCATTTGCTAAAATAAAATCCTCATCTTTCTGTGTAGCTAAACTTTCTGCATACTCTTCATCTTCAGTGATGTAAATGGGCAGATCATCGGGAGTAAAGAAGTGGTTTTTCTCCCCTACTACATCATCGTCATCGTCTGAATCTTGACTCACAAAATTCTGCAGAAGAGGTGTTTTAACTTGCTGCTGGGCTGCCGGCTCTTGTGCTCTCTGTTCACGCTGCTTAATTTTGAACTGTGGCTGCTGCTGGCCACGGTAGTTGGGATTACGAATCTGCGTTTCTGGCTTATCAAGCGTCATTATTTTGAACATTTTTTCCATCTCACGAAGCAAGTGCTGTTCTGATGCAGATGTGGAAGCTTCTTCTTTTATGGTCACTCTCTTTTCTGCTTTCAACCGGGCTCTCTTATCATTCAGATTCGCCTCAACACTAACAACAATCTTCTGCATATCTTCCAAGGTAGGTGGATCTTTGTCTCGTAGTGAATAAGCCATCTCCGGATCGAAACCATTCGGGAATTTAAGGAGAGCTGATTTTCTAGACGGTCTTAAGTCATCTGGAATTGCATTATACACTGTATTGAATCTGATAATATAATCCTGAACGGACTCACCAGGATTACGCTTGATGCTAGTATACTCAGAAGTAATTTGCAGCGGATCTTTTTTCATCTCCCACCGATCTAGGAATTGTGTCTGAAGCTCTTGTAATGTATTGATACTTGCGGGTTGTAGAGCTCTGAACCATTTACGAACCTCACCTCCAAAAGTCTGGGTGAACAACCTCATGGACACATTCTCTTCATCTATCTCATGTAGGTCCAAGAAATCTGTCATTCTAACAATATGCTGCTGAGCGGACACACTCTGCGGAGTGCCATCAAATATTGGAATCTTACTCTGATAATCAGCGGGCATAGGATCCAAATTTGCAGGTAAAACAAGAGGTGCGAATCTAGCAGCCATGGCTCTTGGCGGATTTATAATCTGTCTTGGAGAAACAGGTGGAATGGGAGCAGTAGATGAACGAGGTGTATGCGGTGGAGATGGAGGAGGAACTACTGCTAATTGCTGATCAGAGATCTTAGGCTGTACGAGAATGGTAGGGATAAAGGGAGGTTCAGTGGGAATCCGTGAACCGGATGCAATTTCAGATGGCCCAAGAGTTTCGGATGCAGATTCAATGAATTCAGGGATGTTGGTTGCCACAATGGAGTTTTGAAGATTCAGAATATAATTATCAATAGATCTATTTGCTTGTTCAACTTCTAGATACTTAATGAACTCAGGATTGATGATGGTAGAACCAGTGGCACTTTCGGGTTTGGTTTCAAACAATGATAACTCAAACTGATCCTCAAACTCAATATCTTCAATGTATTCAAAAACAATGGGGTATGAGTGAGATTTGACCAAAGGAATAATGGGAGCTTCTCGAAGGAAAATTCTTGGGATTAGGTTGGGGTTTTCATATACTGGAGGCGGATTTGGATCAGGATTTGATCTAGTATGCCTTTTTGAAGCTAGTGTATTGATCTATTAAAAAATCCAAAGGACACAACCGATTATTTTCAGCCTATCGACTTCTAGACTCAATCATCCAAAAGTCTAGAACGAACAAGTGTACTGGGGTAATTTTCAAATCAAGTGCTGCATTCAAAAGCTAAACCGGAGATCAACTGAAGCAGCGTTTATCTACTTCCGCTAATGCATAGCAAAAGCGTTTCGAAAGCTACCTGGCGTGACTTCAGACTCCGTCTATAACTCATGAAATGAACACACCAACAAGCAAACCATTTGAGATTTTTTTCCCCAGTATGGTCGCCACTATGTTAGCGCTCGAATCTACCTTAGGCTGAAATAAGGTAAAACTCAAGGCAACATCAAACCACGCTCAGCCTCGTAGCTAGCCCTACGAGGACAGGAGAGGGCTCTCTCCGGGTCTATCTCAGAAAAAGGTCTTCAAAGGGGCTGAGATGACTTATAATGAATACTAATTTTAGGCTAGTAAAGAGATAGGAAAGTTTGATTTTGATTTTTTGGGTTTTTGTTGAAAAAATGGGAAAAACAATTTTGGGCTCGGGGATGAGGCCAGATCTTTGCAGAATTCGAGTTGGGGCAAGGTAGGAAGTAGTCTTGATGCTTTTTTATTATGTGTATGGATGGATCAGAATGACAAGGAGCTGAAGAGGGCAAGGGAGAACAAGGATCCTCTCCAAACTGGCGAAAACATATAAAACTAAACAAATTTAAAGGCAGAGCACTGGAATCAATGGATTCTACCTCATTTACTCATTCATTTAGTTTCAGAAGAAAAAGAAGGGAATGGCATACATTAAACATTAAAGAACTTACAAATAACTGAGAGAACACACCATCAAAACTAAAAGCCACAAGAATCCCAACAGGTGCTGCAAAACCTCTGATCTTTCCTTAGCCAAATGCAAAAAATATGTACAATAGTGTGCCAAACTTTTCCCAAGAGTCCAACCTTGAAAGTGTCTCAGAAAATATAATAAATAGACAAGTATAACCCCTTCCCATGCCTCTAGGGGTCGATCTCATGCTTCTAGGAGCAGTTTGAACCAATTCTAAACAAAGAGCTAAAATCTAGGCAGCCAAACAACTTGCCTCTATAAGCTAGGAAACTGATCCATTCACTTGATTTTCACTTTTTTGTGAATGAATCATCTAGAACAAGTAAATAAGTGCCAAAGTTACATTATGTGCATCAAATTACATCAATAAAAACCAAAAATTATATCAAGAGGTGAAACTAGTCCAAACTGGCCGAATTTCTGAGCTGGAAGGTGAAAAACATGCCCAAAATCTCTATGCGCCGCGCGCCAAAGCTCTATGCATCGCGCTACTTTCAGCCTATTTTTGGGGAACTTCCCGGAGTCCAAATTGAGCTCAAGATAGCTCGTTGGAAAGCCCTGGATATTTTCTATCCAACCCAAGTGTAATTTTTCAATTTGGAACTCATTTTCCCCTCCAACACTTCATTCTCCCAGAAGTACTTCCTGCTGGTGCAAAAGGTGGCAGAAAGGTGGTTTTCATGGTGTTTTTGGCCCTTTTGATCATCCAGAACTTGATGAAATGCTTCGGCCATTTCTGAGCATGCATAAATTACCATGAAAAATCCAAAAATACAAATTTTTCCTCCAGAAGGTGTCCCAATCATAAGCGCGCGTCGGGTCGCGCGACGCGTTGGGCGGAAAAACCTGTTTTGTGACCAAAATTTTCAAAAATGACAAAAACTTCTCCAAATTTGCTGAAATTTGGAGCGAAGATCCCCTATCATGCCTCATGCTCAGCCAATGAAGCCTCGGCCAAAATCCGGAGTGGATCAGGCCTCTTTCGCCGTTTCAGTGCTCTGCTCAACCTTCTCTTCAAGATCTTCATTTTTGCTCTGCAAACGTGCATGCGGGCCCAATAATGACCTTTCATATGACGGAGCATGTCTTTGTCTCTATTTTCCTTTGCCAACAACTTCTCCAGATGAATGTTAACATGCATGAGTTCGGTCTCTCGCTCAATTGGTGTCATGTCACCAGGTCTCTTCCGGGCCAATTGTCGATCTTCACGGATTCGCCGCAGCTCTACAAGTGTGTGCTGATCCTCCAGATGTTTATTTCGCTACTCCAAGTAATTTATCACCCACTGTGCTCTCTGAAAATTCTCTGTCAAAGTACCAATTTCAGCTTTCTTCTCCTGGATGACCTCCCTCAGTTTCGAGCTAGGAGAGCTCGCATCAACATCGATGAGTATAAAATCAGTGTCTCGGCCTCCTGAAGGGCCCTCATCGTGCATAGGCCTCTTTCCTCTGTCCTGAACCTGTACCTGTGCTGATGTCGAAGGCGAGACCCCTTCCACACCATGTGGAGATAGTACTCGCACTGCTGATGAAGTCAACGAGACCCCTTCCACCCCGGGTGGAGATAGTACTCGTCGTGTAGCTGCAAATAAGGCTCTGTGGCCTCGCTGATATGTCACATACACTGGAGCACTAATATGCTCAGTCTCAGGAATATCAAACTGGTGTGAAGGTTCTCCCTCATCATGAACTACCTCGGGAGGCGGCTGTGGAAATAGGACTCGTGGTAAACTTGAGGGCGAATGAGGCGATTTGATACGAGTTTGGGTGAAGGAGGGTAGCTTTCCGGCCTTAGAGGCTCTATGCGCGCACACATGCCCAACGACCGCGTGCTCGTGGTGCGCCGCGCGCATGTAAAATTAAAATTGAACCGACAAAATTTTCCTCAAAGGCACCGCGCCCTCTTTGTATGCACCGCGCGCAGTTAACCACACAGTCATGGCCCTTTCAACGATGCAATTGCTCTTCCTCTTTTGAAAACTCGACTTTGCTATGGGATTTATGAATGAAACTTGATACAAATGGGTTCAAATAGACTTTGAAAATATCTTGCAAGAGATGGGTTTAATTTTTAGTTCCTCCACAACCCATTTTGTAATGTTTTGCAATTTTGGCACTTTATCCTTTGAATGAAACTCTGTCCTTTGGCTTTTCACTGATTATCTGAGTTTTGGACTGATGAAATGATTTGATTTTTGCAGGGATTTTGGCATTTGGACTTCGGCAAAGACCAGAGGCTGCATTGAAATTTTTTATGGTGGAAAAAATACATGATTATTACAAAGAATGAATTTGACAGTTTCTTGTTCAAAACAGAGTTTTGAACTAGAAATGTCCTCAAATGTGTTTGATGATGAAAATTTGAACTAAGAACCTTTTCGAAAACCATCCTCATGGCCTGCGGGCATTTATTAAATACATCAAAAGACTGAACCCTAGACTCTAAAACTAAAAGACTCTTGTTGACGAAAATAATCATTTATGACCATGAATGACGTGACCTGAACTTCGATGATTTTTTAGGAGTTTTAATTAGCCCAGCAGGTACAAGCATGAGGGAATACAAGATGACCAAACCCCCTCGTCAGTCAATGGCATGCCCCTAGCGAAATGCAACGAAGTGAAGTGAGCGAGACACCTAAAAATGATATGCAAAAAGCGAAATGATCTCTGACGCAGGGTCAGAAGTGACCGACTTTAACATGGTGATGTTATCTCTAATAGTCTACTACTCCACTAGTGCTGATCTACACTCACTTGAATCGAAATTTCAAGATTCATTTCTAATTTGTGTTGGGGTGTAGGTTCCCCTCTGTTCCAGGGTGTTTGTTGTGTCGACCCCCTCCTCATATCATCTCCTACTATGTTATTTCTTTTTTTTGCATCATTTACACACACAATTCATCATGTTAGGTGACCCTTAGGGTCCTAGCATGTGAACGCTACTTTGATCTTGTAACATTCATCACAATGCAACCATAAATTTTTTTTTACCTTTGCATTATATAGTTAGACATGAATATAATCCTAAGGTTCTGAGTTTCACATTTGCATTGAGATAACCACAATGAATTTACCATATATTATTTCTATACAAATCTCCAAACCTTTAACAACATAATCGTATCTATATGAACTATCACCCTTAACTCTCATTGACATTCATGCATATATGTCACTAACATGATTTTTCCTTTCTCATATTACATAACTTTGGTTACAGATATTGTACCTATGCAACGAATAAATATTAGTTTTGACGGATCTCCACATATGATTGTATTTATCGTTTGTGCAATTATATATGTACCAAGGATTCAATCTTTATTGTGGATTTATTACACTGTACAATGCATGTGGTCTACGCTTATGTGGAGGACACTTGGCCTCACCATACACCGTTGGATATAGGTCTTATGATCTACGAAAAAGATCTTTGGGTCTTGACATAGGGTGAGGGCCCCTACAAAATCCTAACCAATTCTTTCATTGTGAGTTGTGCTCCACGGCGTTGCCTCTCTGCAAAAACACCGCAACCCTGACTTTCTCGGATTTGTAGAAATCCCTCTTGACGCTGGCTATTGACGTGCCTCTACAAGTATGAGCTTATGCCCATAGTCCTCCAATGAAGGATTTTCTAGCCTTCTTAGTATTGTCGCAACCAGTTTTGAGTTCTTATGAGGTTTCCCGCATTGTTCTTTCAGAGTTAAAGCAGATACTCCACCACGCTATGAGACTGTACTCCAAGGTGGATATCCAGCCTTAAATTTATGGTTCATGTGGTTCAGTTCTCATGCCTTTGTGTTTGGGAACATAGCTTGCCACGTCTTGATTTCTCGGTTATAGCCACCTCATGCCTTGGATTATAAGTCTTCCTAAAACCTAGTTTTTCCCTATTGTTTTCTAACTCATTTTCATTTTCTTTGGTAGCTTATGTGATGATTCCTCTGCTCCTTTTCTCGTGCAGAGATTGTCGTCGTAGCCTATGGAGCAATATCCCTCAGGTATAAGTCATTTCTTAACCCTATTTTCTTAGTCCCACAACATGTTCGGTAAATAGGGTTTAGCATTCTAATTCTTTTTGTTTTCAATGAAGCAGGTAACTCCATGGTTTAGTACCAGAAATATCAAATGCATATACCATTCCTTTGGAGGCTACATGATCCAGGTGGATATCAGTGGCCACCCACCTATTCCATTTGGACCCACACCATCAATTCTTGCAACTTTTCACTTTCAGCACAACATACTATTTATAGTAGTTTTTTCGGTCCTGAACTTCCAGAGCCGTTTTGAGGCCCTAAACGAGATATTCAGCTATTGAGAATGTCCTAAACATTTACGAGGCCCTAAAATTTTTTTAGTCCTCATATATATCTTTCTAACGAGCTATTGAGTGCGTCAAACAGAGATCAGATGCCAAAGTTACGTCCCCGAGAAGTTGAAACACGGATTTACCCAAACGAGACCCACAGTTTTCGCACTTCATCTCCTAGGGTTAGTTTTTTGGAAGTTTTGGATTTTACATTTTTTCTCAAAAATAAATAGACCTTCGAGCCTCATTCTAATAAAGTTCAGGGGGTTGGGAGCCAACACATCTCTTCTCATAAATAAGCTCTACCAGTGCCCTAGCTCGCCACATCTCCATCATTTTTGCATTGTAACACAATTCAGGGGTTGGTAGCCATCACATCTCAGGGATACACTACCAGTACCCTAGCTCATCTATTTCCATTATGTCTGTAATAGGCCTTCGAGCCTCAATGTAGCACATTTCAAAGGCATGTGTACACCACATCTCTTCTCAGAGATACGCTACCAGTGCCCTAGCTTATTTCCATTATGTTTGTAAGCTTATTGCAGTCATTATTTTATTAATAAAATGAAGCACTATTTCCACTGCATCTCTATGTTTATGGTTATATCTGTATTTTTTTGCGTTCCTACATGAAATTTGGATCAGTGGTATCAAAGCAGTCTGCTCTTTTTCTATTTTTATTTGCGTGTCTCCAACGTGGTAAGGGCATAAGGAGTTAGGGCTCGATCTGGTTGAACCCTTGCAAGATCAACCATGCAAACCTCGACGACCTCCCATGGCGAAAGAAAAGAAAGACGAGGGAGCAGGAGATCCTATCAAAATATTGCTCGAGGAGGCCCTCGAGAAACAAAGGAACGCGATGATGGATAAATTTGCTCAGATCCTTCAATGAGTGCGCACCTATGGTGCATCTGCATCCAATAGCCACTCTAGAGGCGCCACTCCGTTCAAGGTAAAAGTAAACTTTGACATTCTTGTATTTGAAGGCCAGATAGATGCAGACGCCATAGATAGATGGTTAAATTTGCTAGAAGGGTATTTCTCGGTCCATGATTTCTCCAACCAAGAAAATATTATTTTTTCACTCCTCAAAGACGCTCCCCATGTCAAAGACTAGCGGGAAACCAACTGTGAGCAAGAGAAGGAAGGGGAACCCTCTTTGTTCTCAGCCACACCCACTTGGAATTCGTTCTGGGATGGCATCAAGAAACAATATTAACTCATGGGCAGCTATCAGGAAAAATAAATCCAATGGACCACACTGTGGTAGCAAAGGGACCAAGATGTGCATGAACTAACAAATTTGTTCCATACCCTATGCACAAAGTTGGGTATTAAAAATTCGGAGAGACATTTGGTGCTCAAGTACCGTGGTTTTCTGAAAAACACATTCAAGAGGAAATTGAGTTCCTCAACATTACATCGCTTGGCATGGCATATCGCTATGCCACCAAGATCGAGCAGAAATTTAAGCAGAAGAAGCGAGACTTTGGATCTGCGAATCTGAATCCAGGGAAAGGTGCCCCCAAACTACAAAACAAGGGGAAAGGCCAAAGCGGTGCAACTCAGAACAACACCACAAATCCAAATAAGGACATAGGGAAGTGGTGTTAATTTCATAACAGCCCCACTCACAACACAAACTAGCGTCGGGCCAAAGAGTCATTGGTAGCCGAACTAAAGGCACCCAAATCAGATGCATTTTCTAATCCTAAGTTAGAACTAGAAAAAGGCAATGACAAAGGGAAGAAGATCATTGATGCGGATCCCAGTGCCATTTTTTCCACCACCAAGATCTAGAGGGACGATCCAAAGGATCCAGAGGAGGGGGAGTGCCTCTTCCATTTGCAGATGTGGGTGAAGGGTTCTCTGTTGCAATTTCTTGTCGATAGCGGAAGCCAAAAGAACCTGATTTTAGTAGAGGTCATGAAGCGGCTCGGCATACCAACCATAGCACACCACCAGCCATATACCATATGGTGGCTCCACCCAGGGAGATATCTCCGCATCCACCAGCAGTGCCCCCTTCCGTACAGTATCATGCCATTCATGGATGAGGTATTGTGTGATGTTGCTCCTCTTGATGTAGCTAATGTATTATTGGGCCAACCATACTTATTGAGGCAACATGTTGTGTATGAGTCTAGGCCTTGTGTCGTTGTTCTCACTTTGGGAAATAACTTGTACAAGATACTGACGGTGGTACCTCCTTCTACAATCTCTTTTACCACTGTAAAACAACGCAGTAAGATTGTTTCCCACACTAGGAAATTTATTTTCCTCACAACTCGCTCACAGGGAAAGAAGAAAATTGTGGCCACAACCTCAAAACAGGTCTCCCATGCACGGTTGCACCAGATGTACAAAGTCATGGAGGAATACGAGGAAATTTTCTCCTCATTCACAGAGGTTCCTCTACACTGTCAGGACAAGCACTCCATTGATTTGACCCCAGATGCACCGCTGCCAGATGTTTCCATACCTGATGTGACTAGACAGACATAATCCACACATGTACTGTCTGAGGCTAATAAAGAACCAAATTTACTAACTGCATCCAACATGTCCACCCACAGATCCATGACATCTTCGACAATAGAACATGCCTCATCTCATGGAGGATCTCAATGCAATGGGGACCATTTCTTCTTAAGGAGGGAGGAATGATCCAGGTGGATATCAGTGGCCACTCATATATTCCATTTGGACCTACACCAGAAATTCTTGCAACTTTTCACTTTCAGCACAACTCACTATTTATAGCAATTTTTCAGGTTTTGAACTTCCAGAGTCGTTTTGAGGCCCTTAACGACGATTTTTGGGAAACCGGGGAGAAACATGAGGCATTGATCAATGTTGCTCACTCAAAATTTGTAGTGCTCAGATAGATCTTTCTAACGAGCTATTGATTGCATCAAACAGAGATCAGATTCCAAAGTTACGTCCCTGGGAAGTTGAAACACCAATTTACCCAAACGGGACCCACAGTTTTGACGCTTCATCTCCTAGGGTTAGGTTTTTGGACGTTTCAGTTTTTCCATTGTTTCTCAATAATAAATAGGCCCTCGAGCCTCATTGTAACACAGTTCAAACATCTGTAGCCACCACAACTCTTCTCAAATATTCGCTACCAACACCCTAGCTATTTTATTTCCATTATGTCTGTAAACATATTTCTTTTATTTGATATTAATTAAATGATGCATTATTTCCGCTCCATCTATACTTTTATGGTTATTTCTGTATTTTGTTGTGTTCCTCAATAAATATGGATGACTATGATGGTTCATTCTAACCCTCAAATAGTTTCCCTTAACAAGTACTTGGGCCTCACTGATAGCCTTATATTGTTTCTGGCCAAAGTCTTATGGCTTGGCTTCGTGAATGTTACGACTTATTGAACTTCCGTAAATTGTTTTAGTGGATTAATGTTACAATACACTCTAGTCTCCATGTAATGTCGAGACTTCGCTAGTGTAGTAGTTGCATAATATATTTTTCTCAAGGTTTTGGTTTTGTAATTTTAAGGGTTTTGAATTCCTACCTTTCGATCATGTATTGGTCTGTTTAAGAGGAAATATTTCTCTCAGCGAAATTATTTATGGTCTACCATTCACCATGGTTAGTTTTGGACTCATGTATTTTCAGTGATAATAATTTGATTTTTATTTAAACTTCAGCTCCTTCTCGTAAATTGGAAATGTCGCTTTTATCATTCGTTCATATACATGGATAATTGCACAGTATTCTTTCCTTTCTGTTGGATTAATGCTTCAGTCAAAATGATGTTTAGAACGACTTCCATTTACCTTTCTGTAGCAGAGTTTAGCACTTTGATTTTTCACTTCAGTGGTTTTTGTATAAGAAAGTCTTCTATATGGAATATATGCATGTCACTCAGGTTGTCGAAATTTCCTAGAGCTTTATATTTCTTTAATCTATGTTACTCTTTCCAGTTCCTCATTTATTTAGAGGTGTCTGGACCATCTACAGGGTGGATTTTTATACTCCTACCCGGTGTCCGTGTATATCATAGGTTATCGGTCAACAACTAGTTCTCGGCCTGGGGTTTCGACCTTGGCCCTGAGCGAACAATTTACCAGGTCCATACTTCTTGGTTATTACTTTATTTTTGGTGTTTTTCTTGGTATTGAAATTATTGTTTTCTTGAATGTCAGACTATAACTTCAGTATAAGATTTAGTTACATATCCTATGTATATATCTATATTTGTTCTACTGTAAGTCTGAAATAATTTATAAGAATACAGATATAATAAATTAACCACATTCACAATGTAAAATTCTTCATTTCATATTTTTCTAGAAACAATTCTTGTTATTTAGAAGAGTTCTATCTAAGTAATTCCATAATAAAGAAGTCTGTCTAAATATTTATGTATTAAAGAAACCTGTTTAATAATCAAATTGTCTAGTTCTTCTATTTTCTGCAGTCTATGTACTTATCTCCCTTCCAGAATCGTTGATGATGTCCACCTTACCACGAGAGAGGCGATTACATCCTCATCTCCCCCCGTGCTCCACATTGAGTCCAGTAGGTTGAAAGAATTTTAGAAGAGACCTCAAGACCCTTGGTCCAGTACTTCTTCTTTTCCAGGAATTCAGGAATGCTAAGTGTTTTCCACTAGTCACTACCAGCTCAGGAATTATCCACTCTCTCCCTTCCTATCCTTAGTCACAGAAGAGAACCCCTTTTCCTCGTCGGGATGTACTTTTATCCCCAGAGGAAAGGTGAATTCTCCACTCTCTCTTTTCCTATCCTCAGTCATAGAAGAGAACCCTTTTTCCTCACTGAGATGTACCTTTATCCCTAGAGGAAAGGTAACTGTATTTAACAATTTTCTGTTCTACCAATCTCAGTTCTTGGAATGCTTTTACCATCACTCTTTTTAACTTTTTCATGGAACCACTATTCCATGAATAAATTTTTATTTCAACAAAACATAATTAGTTTTTTTTGATTATATAATTATTTTCTCAAAAAGAAATAAATGTTTAATATCTTAAGAATAAATAACATAACAACTAATTAGCACTTAAGCGAGTTGTCACATTTCGTGAGTTATTTTTGCGTATGTTTAAGTAGGGTTTCCTCTTTTGTCCCTGAAAGTAGTATGAAAGCAGGAGAAACAAAAAAATTGATGCTAATGTTAAATGACAATAGAGGAATCGGTCAACTTAAAGAATCTAAGTTGAATCAGGGATTTCAAGATTTTTCCCACAATTGAGGGTTTTATAGCTGCCAATGGTCTGTAGAATTGTGAATTATTTTAATGGCCACTTCCAAAGGAACTATGAGAAGCCAACTTAATCTACAATTCCTTGGACTGGTTCCTCAGTTCGTTTACACACAGAGCGTTGGTACCTGAGCTTGTTTGAGCCCAAAATATATACAAGCAGATGCACACGGAAGATAGAGCCAGTGGAGGATCAGCTTGTAAGATAGGGCAACAAGCCACCATTGTTATACGTTGTAAGCCACCATAGTAATTACTGCGAAGAAGGAACTGCATCTGGTATGTCTACAGAAAGAGAGACGCAAGTCATGGCCACTGTGTTGAGTGAAATCTGGTAGATATAAATATTCTCTAGCCATGAGTGTCTTTTATGTAGCCACCTTGAGACCATTAAGTGAAGGTTTGAAGGGTCCTAACTAAAAAATATTCAGGGCATGACATTTATGCGATGATGGTCGCTTGAAACAATTTGCTGGGAAGTGAATAATTTTTGGGATGTTAAATCAGTTCATTAAGGAAAAGGTATTCCCTTATTATATATTAATTTTGTCGTTCTAGACACTTCTAAATTGAATTTTTTTTAAAATCGTGTATAAAGAAAATGAGGCGGAATAAAAAAGAGGGAAAAGTACAAAAAAATAGTTAAGGGGATATACCATAGATAATAGGTTATATGCGGTGTAAACAAAATATGGAAAATTGTAGTGGAGATATTTAAATAATACGTTGTTTATTGAAATTATTCAAGTGGATAAAAGTTATTAAAAATGATTAAAAGGAAATGGTAATTGAGGATTATGAAAACCATGTATGAGAAATAAGGAAAGTTAAAAATAAGACAAAAAACAAAAAACAATTTATTTATATTATTATTTTTAGAAAGTGAGATAGTTTTTTATATTATTATTTTTAGAAAGTGAGAGAGGTTTTCCTCAAAATGAAAATACAATTATAATTTTTTAATACTACAATTTAAGTGTTGTTACTATGGATTTGGATTTTTTTTACTGATTCTTATATTTCATTATTTTTTTTTTAAAGTAAAATTTAAGAATTTTGAGATTTTACAGTGAGAATTAGTGTAACATTCATGTGTTTTCTATATTTATGTTGACTATTTTTAGATTCTATGGTTACTAAAGCCATGTTAGACTTGTGAAATGATGTGATCAATAAAATTATTCGATGTAGTAAATTAATTATTATTAACAAATTATAATGTTAAAAGTTAATGAGAAAAGAAGCATTAGAGTTAGAAGATGTGTGTCATGTTGGAAACAAGTGTTGGTGATAAAATCCAAGAAATAAATTCCCCTAAATATCTCCTAAAAATCCTTATATATTAAAAAAACAAATGGATGTAATATGATGGGACAGAAGGATCATACTAAATAAATTAGGTGGAGAAATATACTAAGCCAGGGTAAAATAAATAATTGCTTGACAAAAAGACAAACTTTAAGGAAAAAGGAAAGAACCTTTTTTGGAGAAACATCAAAAAGGCCTAGAAAAATGGGTTGGAAGACCCAAAAGGGAAACTCTGCTAAAATATGTTTGGAAGAAAAACTTATAAAATAAACCCCACAAGAATCAATCAGGTGGTTTATTCTATTGGAAAGTAGATCATAGCTAAGGGGGAACTTGTGGAGTCAGTGCATGGTCGAGAGGAATGTGCTCAGTTCCTAAGTGATTTTCCAAGCAGCAATTCAGGTTAGGATTGTGGACATATTCTTCTAATTATGATGCACATTAAATGATAGTGTCATAATTATATTCATTTTTGGATGATGAAATATTATTACTTAGTAGTATTAATTATCATAGAAGTTGAATAGCCTTATGCAGGGACAAAATTTTGTTCTATATTTGTTGCATATCTATATGTGTAGTAGTTATAAATGAAGATTTTTCTATGTAGGCATCTATATAGGTTTAAATTACCATGGATTGGTGAGGAATCCTTAGGAGAATAACATGCATAACGAAAGACATAAATATATGCTTGCTGTAGATATGCAAAAAAAGTAAATTGGAAAAAAAAAGTTCCTTTTTATGTTAATGATGAGCAACCAATCTATATCATAAAATATAGGTATTGAACGATATAATTGTAATGAGATGATTTAATTCTCCTAAAGTATAAATATTATTGTGTGCTAATGGGGGGGAGGTGGGGGATAAAATCTAATATAGAGGCCTTTCTGCCTGGAATATGCAGGAGTACTTAAAAATATATGATGAAAAGAGAACAACCATTGTGTAAGGGCTTGAGTGATTTTAATTCTAACTTTAGAAGCCTTGTTACTTATTATTAACAATTGGATCTCATACTCGCTCTTTTTTTAAAGGGGGGATATACATAGATTCTTTGAACCTCAAGAGAATATGACCAGCCCTGAAAGGGAATGTACCTTTATTTAGTCAAATTTTGAAAGGAATTAACAATGTCTGGTGGCCGTATCAATGGAAATGTAGATACAAAAGTGTTATTATTCTCTATGCATGGTATAATACCGAGGTAGACTAAGAATTGCAAAGTGTGAGTGTATATTTTTGCTACCTTATAATTTACAACAAATTGTAGGAAAGAGAAAAGATACAATGCGCCCAATACCAATTTGCATAATCTTAAGTGATCATGAGAGTTTGAAATAGCATGTAGTGTACATGAGTGTAAGATATATCAAACAATTATGAGATTTAGTGTAGCCAAAGATACAAAGTCATTATAGGTCATATTCAAATGACAAGGCACCAAAAGGACAATTTGTAGTCATGTGTATCACACAAAGAAAAATAAAGTAGAAAAACTATTAAACAATGATTTATTTGTATAGGTTTTGTGAAAATTTTAAAATATGGTACAACATGTTTTAGAAGTGGTGAGCGATATCAGTTGTATGGATAGTTGAACAAAACAAGGGCCAAATTATACACAACCCAATTCAGAATCATATTCCGGAAACGTAAGTAAAAAGCATAAAAATATGCTTGCACACTGTTACGAGTTATGTAGGTATTTACCCAATACAAAAATTGCCCTCAAATGAATTATTAAACCATAAAATATACAATAGCAAGAAAATAAAACAAATATACATTGATACTTTCCCCTCAATCCCAAAATCAAGACTCCGATATTGATTTTGCGTTATATTCCATTCATTGTTACAATACATATATATACATGTTGAATCATTCATAAACCTCAATCCATTAACCCTGGATTGGAATATAACCATAGTTCCCTTCATCGAATCTACAAAATAACATGGAAAGAAAAGACCATACCCAAAACCATGTGCAAACCCAAGCATAAACCATGGACAGGTCCACCCACAATATTTTGGTCCACCCTCCATCCTTGGGTTTTCATTAAACAAAAATCCTAGGGAAGTGTTGCTAAACCTGTGGAGGGGCATTACCACTCCCTTGTGAACCCCAACACATTGGGGGAAACATCCCCCTTGTGATACCTCCACTTTTCTCAGCGCAACGTACATCACAATAATATAAAAATATAAAAATAAAAATAATATAACACATACCCAAAAAGTTGAAACAAGAAGAGTAATTTTCCAATGAAAGTGAATTACATTCACTATCTAACTAATAACTTTGTTTCATGTTAAAAATCAGAACATTATAGACATTACGATGTAGTGTCGCTCAAAGCGTGGTTCCTATAGTGAAATACGAATTAGACTTAATTAGAAAAACTTAATGTCCTTGTGACAACATATTCAACCTCAGAAGGGTTCCACATTCCAAAGTTCACAAAACCTCAAGGGTTTCAAATTTCCAACATATTGAATAGTAAACATCAAACAAAAAATATTATACGTCAAGTTCCTTGACACAAATGTTATAAAAGGTTTACCGGAAACCTGTCCCCTGAAATCCAACACACATAACAGGTCACAGGCTAGAATACTGAATTCCATGCAGCCAGCATTGTTAAGCCCCTATATTAATAGTGTAGTCCCTTATTATGTTAGTATAACCCCCATATTGTTATTATTGTGCCCTTACATTATTATTGTTAGGTCGGCTAGGATTACATTGTGGCCCCATGGACTCCTATATATAGAAAGGAGGTTTTGTCATTTGTATCATCCAAGAATTGTTCATTTATGTAACGTATTGGAGGTTTCCCCTCGAAGTGGCTTATTTATAAGGCGTTGATATCTCTTTTCTTCTCTTTTTGGAGCTGGTTACACAACATTTGGTATCAGAGGTTTGGATTCTAGGGTTTCGCTGCTCCAAACAGGTCATCGTGGCATTTTCGCTATAACTTTTTTTCTACGAAGTTTCAGAAGCTGAAATGTTTAGGGTGCGAAGCCGAAATCCTGAGGAAGCTTGTCTAAAAATTTCAGACCTTGGTTCGCAATATTTGCGGAGATATCATCTGTGGAAGTCAGGTCTTTGTTCAAGCTCCTAAACAGGTCATCGTGGAATTTTCGCTATAAATCTGTTTCTAAGAAGGTTCAGAATCTGAAATTCATATGGTGCGAAGCTGAAATCCTGAGGAAATTCGTCAAAAAATTTCAGAGCTTGGTTCGCAATATTTTTGGAGATATGATCTGTGGAAGGTAGTGCTTTTTCAGGCTCCTGAATTTCATCTCAAATAGGTGATCGTGGGAAAAGTTCAATAACTCTCTCTCTGAAGATTGGATTGGAGTGCCGTCAAAAGTGGTCACAAGTACACAGCCTGTAGTTTCTTTGCTATCAATTTCAGAGACAAAGGACAAAACAGTGACACGTGGCAAGTCGTACAAGTTCGCTCTACTGAACCAGTCCAGAATTAGGTCATTGTGGGAGATTGGACACAACTTTGTCTTGGAGAATCCAAATCAGGTCAGACCTGTGGCATTTGAAAGAAGCTTCAGAGGGATACTACAGGGCTGAATTTCAGATATTGAATATTTTCAATTACAGAGATAATTCAATTTCAATATCGAGCTCCTCAAAGCAAGTAAAAGGTGTGTATTTTTTTTCCGAATTGCATAAGTCTTGTTTGAAGAATCAAGTTGAATTGATTCCAAGGGAATATTGTAGAATAGGTATCAATATTGGATTCTAAAATGGCGCCTAAAAATAATTCAACACCCATTAAGCCTTCAGAAGGCTCTACCATGACTCATGAAGATGAAGAATTGCAGTATGAGATATCAAAATTACGGTACCAAGTGCAACAAATTTCGATCTTACGAAGAGCAACCGAAGATGACATAGATGGTTTAAAAGAAAAAATGGAGGCTAATTTGGATGGTTTGAAGGATCAAATAAAATATATTATGGATGATAAAGTAGTGGAATATCACAATGAGCATCAACAACAAGTTCTCCAACTCTCAAAGGATAACCTAACTTTGGTGCAAAATCAAATGAAACAACTGGAAGATCAATATCACATCGAAAGAAGTTCTGAAGCAGTCACAGAAACAAGAACTTGACAAGTACAATCAATTTCAAATTATCTCAGCAAGTGGAAGAACTTTCCTGTAGAAGATTCCACATGGGACGATGAGAATTTTATACAGAAGCATCAAGAAATAATCAAGCGTTGAGGACAACACTTGTTTGAAGGAGAGGGGCATGTTAAGTCCCTATATTAATAGTATAGCCCCTTATTATGTTAGTGTAGCCCCCCTTATTGTTATTATTGTACCCCTGTAACCCCATATTGTTATTATTGTGCCCTTAAATTATTATTGTTAGGTCGGCTAGGATTACATTGTGGCCCACTAGGATTACATTATGGCCCCATGGACTCCTATATATAGAAAGGAGGTTTTGTAAATTGTATCATCCAAGAATTGTGCATTTATGTAGTGTATTGGAGGTTGCCCCCTCGAAGTGGCTTATTTCTAAGGCGTTGATATCTCTTTTCTTCTATTTTTGAAGCTGGTTACACAACA
>JAXQQM020063925.1:0-60092 GCA_034641835.2 Pinus albicaulis
AATCATATGGTTTGAAATATATGTCATAGACATGGTATGTTAAGAACCATCGTCATATCCCAACGATAAGGTTCAAAGTTTGTGTGCAGCAGGTCACGCGGTCAATCCCCACTGAGGCCTCCAGGCTCAAACAAAATTTTAACCAATGTGGAGGCACCATGTGGCAACCTCTGGTTGGGCCACATGGTAGCCTCCTATTGGGCCACTAAATTAACCAGAAACCAATCAAATTGTCCCAACACACACCTGTACGAACCTAAGACATGGTGAGTTGAGATTGGTCCACCATATGCCTAGTTGGCATGCTGACATCATCATGAAATCAAAAGTACGAACTTCCTAGTGACCCTACCTGCAAATTTTTATTATTATTTGTCAAAAAATTCAAAACATCATAAATTTTTCATATGACGTTGGATTGAGGCGATTCAAGGGTTTTTGGAATCATAATGACGAACACTACGACTTGATGTCAGTTTCAAAATATTCTATGCACTTTCATTTTTTAGCCTAATTTTGATCTCCAGATCATACGAGACTATAGGAACTTTTGGACCCCAAAATTTTATGTTCTCCTAGAAAACAAAATGAGGAACAATCTCTTAAAATTTCCCGATCTCAATCCTTTATGTTTTGTTTCAATTGGTTCCTTCAAGCTCCAATCAAGGTACTCCACCTATCCTCTATGTGAATTCCTTACCTTCCTATCAAGAATCGAGCCACAATTCTTGTAACAATGTAGGAACAAAAACTTTGATGGATGGAATCTAAACATTCTCTCCAAAACCATATTTTTGGGCTCAAACAAAATTTCATCTTGAAGTCCCTCTTTGTTGAAGACAAACTAAATTTTTCCATCTTAGAAATCAGAAGCAACTTAATGCTTGTCATGCACTGATTCATACTTTGATTTATTTTCCTCAAATTACACTTGTACTCTAAGGTACTCTGGCTACAATGATTCAATGACACATTTGGCTTTGTACACATAAACATACACGACAAGCTTCATCTTGAAACACTTGTATCAGTGAGTACATGACGCAATTGTAGACATATTGGACGACATAAAAATGTTCATCCATAAAAGTACTCAAACAATTGGACTCATTAACAATACAAAACAACATGACATTTCAAAGAAAACATACTTGTTACACATAAGTGATTAATATTGTCCTCACTTTACAAAGTACCCAAAGCGATAATGAACAACAAGTATTTACAATTTACAAAGCAAGCAATCTTTGCCTCTCCTAGGCTTATGGTTTTTCTTTTGCATCCTCTATGCTTTGAAGGTTGCCTTAGGAACTACACCAGTATCCTATTTTCCACTTGTCGCTTTCCTTGCAATGGATTTCATGACCTCTTTGTCCTTCTTGGGATGAAGTTTCCAACACCTTTCATTCCCATGCCCATTCATGTTACAATGGGTACAAAAATACTTTTGTTTTCCCATCGACAATAAAGTCTTCAAAATTGACAGAGGTTCTTCATGCTTTATTCCAGAAATTTTCTCCATTCTCTTGACCATCACTTTGCGTTGCTCACAATCAGCCATACAATAGTCAGCTACATCACAAAATGTGCAAGGATACTTGTCCCATAAATAATCAAAATTAACAACATTTTTAAAACTCCCATGACACTTATACTTGTCCCTTGGGTTGTAAATTTGATGATGAGTATTGGACTTTGCGTTTCCTTTGAAACATTCATCTCTCTTAGGAGACAAATTTCCATTATCACTACCATCTTGGTGTGACATATCATCATTTTATGACTTCTTTGCCTCAAAAAGTTTGGAACACTCTCCAAACTCTCTATGACCATAACCAAATCCTTCATATCTTGGCCGCTCCTTCAACTTGATAGAATTAGTGATACCTTGGACATTGATTATGAGGCCTCCTCCTTCATAACCCATCCGAGCTAATAGTTTCATACCAATGCCTTTAGTATGATTTTCAAAGGATGAAAAAGAGGTGTTATCAACATAAACTGAAGGATTCAAACTAGAGATGTTGATTACCTCCATGGATTTGCCACCCATATTTTCTGTTTCAGATGTTGACGATGAATTTTAATATGATTCAAACCACCCACTTTTATCAACAAACACATAATAAGAGTCTTTTAGATGCTGAAAAAACTCACAAGTGTCATTATCCACATAGGGTCCATATCCTGTGTTTGGATCATGCCTACAAATTAGCTTCATCTTGGAGGAATTATTTGTTGCTTCTAGACTGGAACTTTCACCAACTTGTTCCTCTAGCACATGCTATAACTGAAGGCACATATGCCTCTTCTCCTCCTCGACAACTTCAAGCATTCTCCTCAGTTTAACATTTTCCATTTGAAGAGCCAATTTAATCTCATATAACTCTCGGACTTGTTCAAGCTTCGACTTCTTTCCCATGCTTGCAACTTGGTAAGAACTAGCTCTGATACCAATTGATTTGAAATTGGAGGAGAACATCTCCTCCCTAAAAAATGACTGACCTCTGACTTTTTGCAAGTAAAAAAATGGGTCTTAATATAAACAAGTTTTATGATCTCCTCAAGGATGATGAGTTAGTTTTCATATCAACTTTAAAAAAGAAACATATTCACATGTAACTCAAAATAGAAATCTTGAAGAGAGGAAAAAAATAATTTTATGACAGAGTTCACTCCTCTTGGGCTACATCTTCGGGTCTGCTAACACAACTAGATCGCTCCATTGATTTCAGTGGTAAAAGAGTACATGAAATTTGTTGACAACTGAGTGGCTAGTTTCCCCTACAAGGAAACATTCTCTTGTAAATAAATCTCACTCTAAAAGTATGACCACCTACAATTAGTCATAAAAGGGTCAACATGAAAAAGGGCTCACATATAAAGTCCCTGTACTCCACCAAAAAATTGAGCATAAAATGTACAACAATGCCACATTGAAGTACTGAAAAGAGTTTTTCTCAAAATACATAATGAGAAAAGATAAAGAAGAGTTGCATCATAGAACTCACAACTGCTGCAGATAAAACAAGAAGGCAGAAAAACCCCTACAAGGTTTTTTCCATGCTCAAAATGCCTTCAAAACTATGTCAAACCCCTAATTGTCTCTGGCACTAAAAGACTCAATCATATAAAAAGTCCTTCTAAAAGTGCTCTAATCAGTAAATTGAGGTTGATAATGGATTCATAATGCCCAAAAACCCCTATTTAGGCTCTTCTTGGGCTCAAAAATACCAAAAATTGATCAATTTATGCCTCCTTGAACAACTTCTGCTATTCGTCCCTCAATTTGACAAAACCTCCTAATTGTGTGACATTTTTTCCCTTTTAACAGTTCAAGAGGAGAAAATTTCACCCTCCATTGGTGCATTTTTTCACTTCATTAATTTTCCCAATAACCCCTTAAGTGAAAAACTAAGGCCACATGGGTGCCCATTAAGGCAGGGGGTTGGGGCCAACAGTCTTCCCCCGCTGGCTTTGGTGCCTTACTCGTCAGGGCCAGGTTACGTGGAGGGCAATGTGGTTGGGGACTGGGGCTAACCGTCCACCCCCACCATCAGAGCTCCTGGTAACAGTCACATGGTAGTAAAGATACCAAGGGTTGGGGCTTATCCATGCGTGCCTTCAGCCTAGGCCTCTGCTATGTGGTCGTATGGAGTCCAATGGAACCACGAGCCAGGGCTTACAACCCCGCCCTCTCCGCCAAGCCCTCTCTAGTTTGCGCTTGGTCCCATGGAGTGACCGGTGACCATGGTGTAGGTTTTAACCTTGTACATAAATTATCTGCAAACGAATTCTTAAAAACAGAAAATAAACAATAGCGAGAGCATAAAACATAAAACATATATATACAGAGATTTTCCCCTGGATCCCAAACCAGGATTACCATATTGATTTTTCATTATATTCCTTTCAATGTTACAACACATATATATACATGCTGAAGCATTCATAAACCCCAATCCATTAACCTGGATTATAACATAACCGTAGTTCCCTTGACCGGATCTACAAAATACCATGAGAAAAAAACCATCATGCCCAAACCCATGTGTAAACCCATTTGCAAACCCATACACAAAACCATCGGCAGGTCTGCCCACCTAATATAGGGTCCAAAACAATTCACAGGGTGTTTCCTCGGACCCCATGCAGGGGGGCTACCGCCCCCTTGCTACGCCCGTCACAAGCGTAGGGGGGCTACCGCCCCCCTCTTTCCCCTTGCTTCACACACACCCAACAATATCCCACTTGTTGTTTTATTTCCATAGGGTGGCATAGGAGAGATTATTCATTGGTCCATTGTTTCTCTACACCAAGATAACTTCTCAGTGCTCACATACTTCGACAATGCATTTGAAACATTCTTCAAAGTGTCCACCTTTACTAGCAACACCTTTTTATCCTCAACCATATCTCTCACAAAATGATACTGAACCTCAATGTGATTTGTCTTTGAATGATAAGAAGGGTTCTTAGGCAATAAAATTTCACTTTGGCTATCACAGTCTATCCTTATAGCTCGTTGCACCAACCCCATACTTACACACAATATCTGCAACCAAACTGTTTCCTTGCTTGCATGAGTGGCTGCGATGTATTTTACCTTTGTAGTTCAAAGATCCACTACAAATTGTATTTTACTCATCCAACTTACTGCGCCTCGAAATACGCTAAACACATACCCACTTGTAGATCTTCTCTAATCTAGATCACCAGCCCAATATGCATAAACAAAGCCACAAATATCCAAAACTTTTTCCAATCCTGGTCCTCCCTAGTAGCACAAACCATACTCACTAGTGCCATGCAAATATCTAAAAACCCACTTCACTGTTGTCCAATGCTCCTTCCCTGGTTTTGACATAAACTTGCTCAATACTCCCACTGCATGTGCAATGTCTGGTTTAGTATATATCATTGCATACATCAAGCTACCCACTGCACTTGCATATGGAACATGAGACATGTCCTCTTCTTCTTCTTGTGTCTTGGAACATTGTTCAGTAGATAACTTCACACCTACAGGAATAGGAACCTTCATCGATTTACTATCCTACATATTGAACCCTTGTAATATTGTCTCAACACACTTCCTCTGGTTTAACCAGAGTTTTCTCTTTGCCCGATATCATTTAATTTCCATGCCCAAAATATAGTTTGCAGCACCAAGATCCTTCATGTAGAATTTGGATAATAATTGGGTCTTCAAATCCTGGATAATTTCTTTGTCATTTCCAACCAGCAACATATCATCCACATACAAGACCAAATAAATAACACGGTCACCAATTAATTTAAAATACACATAATTATCTTCTTTGCTTCTCGTGAAGCCAAGTCCTCGTATATATGTATCAAATTTCTAATACCACATCCTTTGTGATTGTTTTAACCCATATAGAGACTTTTTTAACCTGCATATCAGTTCTTTCTTACCATTCACCGCAAAGCCTTAATGTTTCTTCATGTATATTTCCTCTTCCAGATCTCTGTGAAGAAATGTTGTCCTCACATCCATTTGTTCTACCTCAAAATCAAATGCAAAAGAAACACATAAAAGTAATCTAATAGAGTTACCTTGGCACTAGGAGAAAAAATATCACCAAAATCTATTCTTGACACCTGGGAATAACCTTTTGCTACCAACTGAGCTTTTTATTTCTCCACCTTTCCTTCTGAATTCATCTTCTTCTTGAACACCCATTTTCTCCCAATGGGCTTCCTTCCAGCCGACAACTCCACTAGATCTCATGCCTCATTTTTGTGAAAGGATGCCATTTCATCAACCATGGCCTCCTTCCAGAATTTTCCATCCTATGAATCCACTGCCTCATTGATAGTTCTGGGATCATCATCAGTGGTAGATAAAACAAAATTTGAACAAAAAGTAGATGGACTATACCTTTCTGGTTGCCTTATTTCTCGAACTGATTTTCTCACAGCTAGATTTTATGGCTCTCCCTCTTTTGAATCTTGTTCTATTGTAGAGTGTGATTCTTCCTTCTTTAGTTCATACTCTCTTCCTCCTTTAGCTCAAACTATATATTCTCAGGTTCCTTTGGAAGGAATTCATGTTTAAAAACCTCTTTCACCTCTCTAAACACCACATCTCAGTTGGACATTGTGACCCCCCTGCTGCGCTCGACACAAGCATAGGGGGGTTGTCGCCCCCCTCTTACCCCCTGCTTTGCACCTACTTCTAATCATGGAAATAATATAACACACACCTAACACAAGGGTTGGGGTTGGTCTCCACCCCCACTCCGACTTCTCTCCTCCGCCAAGGTTCTATGCTTGATGGTTGTGACCAGCACTAGGTTAAGTGTCAAGCCCTCTCCAATTCGTCTGTAGTCATGTGCTTGGTGCAATGACCAAGGGGTGGAGCTGAATCGCAACCACACTCTGTTAGCACTTCCAACATGGGCATATGTTGTTCTCTGTGACCAAGGATTAGGTCTGGTCCCCACCCCTCTCCACTTCGCCTTCCTTCAGGGTCGTGTGAGTGATCACGTGACTGGGAGCCAGTGCTAACACCTAACCCGTCTCCTCCAATGCGGAAATCATATGGTTTGAAATATATGCGGCGAACATGGTATGTTAATAACCATTGTTGTTAGCCCAATAGTAAGGCTCTGAGTTTTGGTACAGCAAGTCATGTAGTTAATCCCCACCGAGGCCTCCGGGATCAAACAAAATTTTGACCAATATGGAGGCGCCACGTGGCAACCTCCGGTTCGGCCACATGGTAGCCTCCTATTGGGCCACCAAATCAACCACGAACCAATCAAACTATGCCAACACACACCTGTACGAACCCGACACACAATGATCTACGATTGGTCCACTATATGCCAAGTTAACATGCAGGCATCATCATGACATCAGCAGTACAAATTGTCGAGTCAGCCTACCTACAATTTTTTTTGTTTTTGGTCAAAAACTTCAAAACATCATAATTTTTTCATACGATGTCAGATTAAGGCGATTCAAGCATCATTGGAGTCAGAATGATGAGTGTTATGAATTAATGCTAGTTTCGAAAGATTCTAGGAACTTTCATTTTTTAGCCTAATTTTGATTTCTGGATTAGTTATGTATCTACTTGTAATCTATGGTGTTGGTAGTCTTTGTGGTCAGGTCGTGGAGATGTTATTTCAGACTGGGTTGCCCATTCTCATGGTTGGCAATCTTAGGGTATTCATGTTGGTTTTATATTGGGTTTGTATGTTATAGGGGGGATTTGAAATTGGCGGATACTTGTTGATGGTGGATCTCCATGTGTGGCTCTGGGGGTGTACATCTCCCCCTGTGCGATAATGTTGTTTAGGTGCTTTTTCTTTTGACTCTCTACGAATTGGAAGGTGGTGTTTGTTACAAGAGTGGGTTAATTGGTGGGGTGGTTTGGTGTGCTTCCCCATATGTAGTTATTGCAATAGGTAAAGTGGTTATATTTTTAAATTTTTTTCAACTTCCATTTATGGATATGTTCCAGTGATAAGAAAGGAGTTGTCTAATGAGATAGAGGAATTGCCTGGACGGCCAAAATTGGCCAGAATTCGGGCCAAAAAAATTTAAGAAATCTTATAGTAACAGTGTTTGAATCATGATTTTGATGGTGGAAATGGATTCAACACCATCAAAAACCTCTAGGGCACCCAAAATATTAAAATTTGATAGTTATAACGTGGATTTACAAAAATCCCCGTCGGATTTTCTAAAAATCTTACCGGAATTTCCATGATTTTCAGGGCGAAAAAGAAATCTAGTTAGACTACGATGATAAGAAATAGATTAAATTAGCACATTATCTTGGAAAATTTATGATCATCTGGAATAACCTTTTCACCTAAATCATTGTTAGTTTGGTCCTATTTTGGTCCATTGTACTATCCTTTCTCCTCTGGGTTGTTCTTGGCTTCCATATTGTGGGTTGTCTCTATTTATTATAAGTGTATGCCTTTTCACTTGTGTCATCATGGATTTGGAGTAGTATTGATTGTGGGTATGTTCCACTTTGCTTCTTTGTTCCCAACGACAAGTTTTATTGGATCCTCCACAACTCAAAATATGTGTATGGCCCAACTGTATCTACTTTGCAGCAAGATATTCTAGAGGAGTGTGATTCAATAGTGCACTGATGTCTTTGGGGTTTTCAATAGGAGATATGTAATCTATCCCAATTGGGTGTTAGAGGCAGGTAGTAGTGGTCTGTCTTTTCTTGGAGGGCGGGGGGGGAATTATTTGAAATTTGAATTTATTTTGACTTTTATTGTTGTATTGAGGTGGTGCCAAGTTGTTGGCTAGCATGTTTGATCAAGGGTCATTGGTTGACCATTCATCTAGCCTAGAGGACATGCTCGAAGTAATGGTCACAACCAAGAATGAGGTGGTTAGTTAGGCAGGTCACCTAAATAATTTGAACTTGTATGCAGGTGATAGGGTGGTACAAAGCACTGTGGAAGTAAAGCAATATTCGTGTTTGGACATTTCAGACAAAGCTCTTCTAGAAAAGAAAGCTAGGCAAAGGTGAAAAAAATCGATTAAAATCGACGAACAAGTACAAAGATTAATTCTTAGGGTGGTTGTGTATTGGGAAAACATGAAACAGTTAAACCAAAGGGTGTTGGTTGTTCATTGGGAATTCACAAAAATGACAGGAATTCAAACGAAAATTTGGATAGAAAAGTGTTGGTCTCCCATCTTACACTACCACCCGAAGGTGAGCATCATGCTAAATGGATGATTCAACTTCCATTTCTTGCAGGTGGAGGATGTTGAGAAAATATTCTCTCTTCTTTGGGTACAAGGTCAGGGTTACCTCTCAATCACGCGTTTGACTGTGGGATTTGATCCCATCAAGGAAGTACCCCAAATGAAAAATTATGCGGGAAAATCTCTCGGGCTTCCTTTGGAGCTTTGGTCCAATAAAGTTATAAAGGAAATAGGCAATAGGATTGGTAAGTTCTACTATGTGGATGAGGGCTACCCAGGGATACTGGAAAAAATATTCACATGGGTTCTAGTAGAAGTTGACTATTCCCGAGGATTGTCAGTTGCATTAGACATACACTAGGGACGCGTTTCTATTCGCCAACAAGTTGACTATTGGGGGGTTCTTTTTAGGTGTCTTTGTTGCCACAATACAAGCCATTTTCTTTCCATGTTCCCTCGACGGTTTGGTGTAGGATGGACCGGGACGCATCTACTGTGATGGGAGATTTGGAATGATAAAGGTTGGTTGACAATCATATGATTCCCAAGTTGCATGCCATGATGCATACACCATAGGTGGCAACAACAAAGCCCTCATGCTCCCATATCAAAAACACATCGGTGTCTGACAAGGGTGGCATTGCGGGAACTCACACTCAGAGGATCAATCCTCCATGTTGATTGTGGATGAGCCCATGTTGGAGTTGGACATGATCCATATACTTTTCATCTTCGATCCAAAAATATGAATGGTGCTAAGAATCAGGGATCTAGGATCAACCTATGATTTCCTCTCTAATTCGGGTCGTATTTGGGGAGATCATTCTCTCCACTTTCTGAGGACACAAAACTTGATTCATTGGCATGATATGGGTCTTTGGGTCTAGAACGCTTGACCATTAAAAATTCTCTTTTCCAAGAGAAGGAAGTGTTTTTCAGCCTAAAATCTAGGAAGAATGTGACGATCCGAAGGAAGAAAGGAACTAAGTATAAAAAAAACTCATCCTGTACTAGGGTTTTTGTGGACCTTAAACTTGATTTTCGAAGGCAGTGGAGAAGGCCCTATAACCCCTTTTTATCCCTATTCTTATATTTCTACAGTATTTCGCCATTGATGATGGCTCATCCTTTCAAACACGATTCTTTTTTGTCTTAATTCTTGATGGTTGGTTTTTGCATAGTTTTCTTTACTTTAATTCCATGCCTTATTGTTGTGACTTCTCCAATTTGTAATAATTGTTGATCTTTGATAACTTCTTGTTGATAACGATTTGGTGATCTCCAATTTTTAGTAATTGTTGGTAATCAATAACATCATATTGAATAATGATTTGGCGATCCCATGTTATGAATATCAATGAGTATTCCATCTTCGTCCTTGATAATTTTCATTAGGATCTTCTTTTCCTCCTAGATAATGTTGAGATGGATCTTCTTATCTTGCTAGATAATGTTGATATCGATTTTATTGTCTTCCTTTAAATATTTCTTTGTAATGAGGATGTCCATATGTTTCACATTTGATGGCTTTTCGTCACTTTGCATGTCCATTTCATTTGTCTTCTTCACATAAATCATACCCTCCTCTATCATGTTTTGCTGGTCTTTGATTACTCTAGCCTTGGAGACAATACCATCATATTTGACATGCACATCCTCTAGAGGAAGTTCAACTTCTTCAAGTATCTTCTCGAGACTTTCTTGAATCTTTTCTTCTTTCTCTTTTTGAGGCTACGATGTGACCCCATTTATTAAATTTTGACACCCTTCTTCAATTCTAGATTGTGTTGGGAATCACGATTGTTGTTAGACCAAAACCCGCAGGTGTTAGTCAATGATCGCATCGCCAGAGATAAGGATCCATGAGAGGCAGTTAGTCCATGTCATGAAACACACGAGGAGCATTGGTTTATCCAATTTTCAACAATCTCCCCCCAACGCAAACTGGTTGTGTATTGAACTCGTGACCTACGCTTTGATACCACTTGTTGGGAATCACGATAATCGTTAGACCAAAACTTGCAGGTGTTAGTCAACAACCGCATCGCTAGAGATAAGGATCCACAAGAGACAATTAGTCCATGTCACGAAATACACGGGGAATGTTGGTTTATCCATTGTCCAACAGATTGTATTTCTGGTTTGACCTCATTCATGTCCAACGCTTCTTCAATCTTCTTGCAAATTTTCTCTTCAAGTATTTTGGTAGTCTCTTCCTTTAAGATCCTTGTTTATTCTTCACTTTGATAATGCTTCTTTTATTCTTTCATTCTTTTAACATCATCTATTAGTTGTATTTATTATAAAGCTTATGTTGCAATTTTTACTTCAATAAGTGAAGAGGTGAGTCATCATATAGTTTAAATTGTAAATTATTTTGGTGCATTGAAGAAGTTGAAAGATCTATATGGCTCATACTCACAATTGGAAGTTGTTAATTTGATGGTCAAACTCTTCAACCTTGAGTTGAAAGACGACGATCCCATGGACCTAGCCTCTGAAATTAGAGCCATCACACATGATGTACATGACACTAGAGTTAATATGGACATTACTCTCATAACATTTGTTAATTCCCTCCATTCTAATTACTCTAATTATCTTAAATCCTTGCAATCCAATGATCAACTAAAATTCATTACTTTTGACACCATGGTGGAGAAGTTTGTAGAACAAGAGAAAGAATTCAGGAAGAGGAAAAAAACAACTCAATTCCTTGAAGAAGAAAGGTGCCTTGCTTAGAAAGGGAAGACAAAGAATAATTATATAAAAGTCACAAATACAATATTGTAAACAAATTTCTTACCTCCCTCTTTGAATGACTTTCAAGAATGACTATCGACAAAATAATTCAAATAAATATATCATTTGCAACTTGTTAATTCTTTTCTTAATTTCATAGTGATCTCTTTAAAATGTAAGAAAACCCTAAATTGCAAATTCGTTGTATTGTTCACTTGATTTAATCGCTCTCAATGAATCCTGGTAAGTCGTCAAACTAGAATACATTTCACACGATTGAATTTATTCAGAAAAAACATTACTTGAAATGAATTCTCGACCAGAGCATTAATAGAGTTCAAAATAAACATTTCGTGAAGGTAAATGAATTTCAAGTGCGGAAATCCCTAAAATATCATCGTAGTCTAATTAGATTGCTTTTTTGCCCTGGAAATTATGGAAATTTAGGTAAGATTTTAAGCAAATCCGGCAGGGATTTTTGTAAATCCAAGTTATAGCTATCAAACTTCAATATTTTGGGTGTGTTAGAGGTTTTTGATGGTGCAGAATCTATTTCCACCATCAAAAAACATGATTCAAACATTGCTATTGTAAGATTTTTTTTAATTTTTTGCTCAGATTGTGGCCACTTTTGATCACCCAGAGAATTTATCCGCCTCCGTAAACAACTCCTAAAATATCTAACCAAAGTGCAAGCTTCAATAAAATCTAGAGATTAGAGCTGCTTTTGATCGACGGTTGAGATGTCACGTGGAGAATTAGAGGTAGGTTAACGAGCTTTTTTTACCAGATGCATCCCATTTGTTGATCTTATTCTTTAGGAATGAACCTCGTTTCATATAGGGTGGAGAGTCAGAGAGAGCGTGTATAAACCTCCCCCTCCAACACGATGACAACCACACGAGTGTTGTCAAATTGTGGGCCTCGAGCATTAGATTTAATACAAGGTTCGATAAAGTTTTTAAAGCTTATACCTCTATTTGGTTGAAAAAAACAAAAAAACATTAAAGCCTCCTTTAACGGGATTCACATTTTTGTTGAAGAAAAAGTTCAAAAATTTTAATAAATGAGTCTGGATATTTGTTATACGCTTGTTTTAAAAATTTGGTTTTTTTAGCGTAACATTTTAACACGAACCACTGCTTGATGAAATTCAAACCATAAAATAATAAAATAGGGTTTCTTAATTATGGAGTGGACCTTCTCTCTATGAATAAAATTGAACAATTTTTTTATTAAAACTCACCTTTAAATTCCCGAGACACATTTTATTTTTACTTTGATCTCCATTTTAATTTATATATTTGTTTATTCATGAAGACTTAAACTGAAAAAGAAATAAAATGTCATGATAATTGATTTGTTTTTTTGTATTCTACGAGAGATTCTTTAGAGAAAACCATGCATTGAATTATAAACCAATTGGATGGAAAACTAAATATTTAGAGGGATTATAATGGGGTCTGCCGTAAATTTTTTGGATTAATATTTGGGTCTGTGGTGATATTTTGCGGTGAATTTTTTGGATTAATACTTGGGTTTGTGGTGAAAATTTTGGGATGAATTTTCTGGATTAATACTTGGGTTTGCGGTGAAATTTTGCAGTGAATTTTCTCCATTAATATTTGAGTTTCTGGATTAATACTTGGGTCTGCAGTGAATTTTCTGGATTAATATTTGGGTCTGCGATGAAAATTTTGGGGTGAATTTTCTGGATTAATACTTGGGTCTGCGGTGAAAATTTTACGGTGAATTTTCCCCATTACTACTTCGGTCTGCGGTGATTTTTTCTTGATAAATTTTGGACCTAGGCACCTGAGGTCTACTTCCCGGTTTGCTGATATTTAGGTGCACACATTCCTTATCTTTTACTAATACATATCTGCTCATATATTCTCAAGTATGAATAATTCACTACAGCTACCAAAGATTACCAAAGGTAGACCTAACATAGCTACTCTAAAGAGTCTTTATGAGTATAAGAAAGAGAAGTCAAGCTACAAATCGAGTTAGAAGCTATGTTGGAAAACGAATTCACATCTCTTGAAGACAATATCAAAAAAAAAATAGAAAATAAAATAGAACTATTGGAGAATAAAATGGAGGCAATGGAAACTAGGTTGCAGGTCATAGAAAAGCAAAACCAAGGTACGAATCAAACATCCCAGCAAGGAGATGTTGATAATATAGAGAGTATTAAAATGAAGGACATGATTAAAAAACTAGAAGAAAAATTTAAGAACAATCTCACCCTAAATAGTGGGGCAGGTAAATTAGATATCAAACCAATTAAAGATGAAATGAAAAAATTGATCAAATTCGACCATGACCGTAATAAAAGGGTTTTGAACCTTATAATCTTCAGATTGAAAGAGGAGGTAGACGAGGATAGTTTAGCCATAGCCTAGATAGAATTACATAATAGGTTACAAATTGAAACCACTTGTCTCACAGAAGCAACAAGGTTAGAGAAATTAACTGAGAATAAAGGAAGACTGATCCAAATAAAGGTGAGCTCTACTGACCATAAGTATGACATACTTAGTAAAACCTCAAGTCTAAAAGGAACGAGAATATTTATAAATGAAGATCTCATTCCAGAAGATCAAGCAGAATTAAGAAAGGAGGTTCAAAAGGTAAAAGAAGCTAGGAAGGAAGGAAAATGGGCAATAATCAGAAATAGAAAAGCCGTTATTCGAGATATAAACCAAAAAGATAGTAATGAATAGCAATTCAACATGCTCTGAATTCTTTCTTGGAACTGTAGAGGCTTTCCATGGAATAAAGGCTCCAAGCTAAGTTGGATCTCAAATGATGTTGATATTATATTTCTTGTTGAAATTTGGGAGCACAAAGAATCTAAGGTCCCTAACATAGATGGCTTTGCACTATGGTCTACCTAGAACAAGCGATCCTATAGTAGAGGCAATGGGGGCATAGTTTGCTACATTAAGAAGAAAATCTCCCCCCATGCTAGGATTTATAAAAATGACCCTTACAACCAATATAGTTAGATTTAGATTACTTACATTAATGATAAAAATACATACATAGCAATCTATTATTTTTTCCCCATTAATTCTAAATTCTATAAGAAAAAGAATCTAGATAAAAATAGTTCTTACAATGGTTTAGAGAATGATATTTATAGCCTAAGGAATGAAGGTAATATCCTTTTAATGGGTGAATTTAATGCTCAAACTTTAAGCAACCAAGCTATTCTTCTAAGCAATCATTCCAACCCCAATCCTCTTTGGTTAGACGAAGACCTTACTCTGGCTAGTCAGTACAAAAGGAGCTCTGAAGCCCTCGGGGATAATTTGTTTGGGTCGGAGCTAGTCAAGCTCTGTAGTGCTCAAGATCTCATAATTTGTAATGGTCTAAAGAAGTGACCCAATTCTAGCAAGATGACCTGCATCCATGGGCTTGGCAGGAGCGTGGTAGACTATGTTATTTCCGATCTCCCTTTATACAATGGAATAATAAATTTTGACATCTTAGACGACCACGAGCCTGACTCTGATCATAGGCCTTTACTCATAACTCTCAATTTTTTCATGCATAGAGATCTCATAGAAGATAATCCTTATAGTCAAAAGAACTTAATATTTGATAGAAATAAAATGATCTCTTTCTAAATGAATTAAAAACTAATTTGCTTCCTTTATTTAGTGTAGACAACATAGATGACCTCTATCATAATTTTACTACAACTCTCTCATATCCTATTAACAAGTTCTCAACTGAAGTCTCAAGTAATAAAAGAAATAGCAAAACCAACCCATGGTATGACAATGATTATAAAAGTGCGAGGAGAGCAATTAAGGAAGCTATTGATGAATCTCTCAAAATTAACAAGATAAAAATCTACAAAGCCCTAACTAAAAGGAAAAAAGGCAATATATCCGTAAAAGACAAGAGAATTTCTTACACCTCTCTAAGGTGGCTCCTAAGAAATTCTCGAGGTAGATTCTAACTAGGAAAACTAAAGATAATAATAAAATTGCTTTACACAACTGGAATTCCTATCTTAAAAAGCTTTATGAATCCCCAAATGCCAAGAATTTTGAAACCCTGCTCACAATGAAAGAATTTTTCTCATTAGAAGACATTGATTTTGGGGTTAAACGCCTGACAAATGGGAAAGCTAAAGACATTGAAGGTTACCAAGTGGAAAACTTAAAAATTGGAGGTTCTGTCCTCATCCCCCACATCCACAAGCTTTTTAACCAAGCGGTCAAGCAAGGGTTCCCTAAACCTTGGACTCAGAGCCTCATTATCCCTATTTTTAAAAGTGGGGATACAAATAACCCCTCTAATTATCGAACAATTATGATCAGCCCTCTCTTAGCCAAGTTATATGGTATTATTTTGGAAAAGAAGTTGAGCATTTGACTTGAAAGTGAAGGTAAGCGGGCTAAAGGCCAAGTGGGTTTTAGAAGTCAGCACTCAACGATGAACCACCTCGTTACGCATAGGATCATTGTGGAAGAATGCTGCAATGATAAATCCAATCTTTTACGTTTCTTTATCATTAGGGGAATTTTGAAGTCTAAAATGGGCCTCCTAAGAAAAATGTACGATCAAAATTCACTTTATAAGAACCAATCACCATTTAGGGGATAACATCATCCCTAATGGTTGAGGTGGCATTACTTGAGTTAAAAGTACTTAATTGTCACATTCTCAATGGTGGATAAAAATTCATGGTTAACCATGGTAGTGCTCTAAGTACTTTTGAAGTCAAAGTAAAGTACTCATAATAAATGTCATTTCACACTTTTTGAATAAAAATATATTATTGTCATTTCATATTTCTTGAAAGAAACAATGCATATCCCTATACATTTATTATATTATATTATTTTTATATACTATATTAATTACATGTTATTATGCAATTTAAATAATATAAATTTTAATTAATAACATATAATATAATTAATAATTTATAAATTTATATTTATACTTTATTTTAAGTTATTTAAGTACAAAGTACAAATGCATTAGTTGTTCAATGATAATGATTTTTCTTGAAAAACTCATTCTTATTTATAGTCACATCAATAAAAAAAATTTATTAATTTTATTTTGATACAACTTGTGAATTGAATTTAACTATGGTTACATGGATTGTGGTGCAAAAAGTGAATTGAAAACTCATAAATATTATTTTATTGGTTTAGCTATTATTTTATTATTTCCTTAGGAGGCCCATTTTAGATAACCTATGAAATAACCTATGGAATAACCTATGGAATAGATTAGAAGAGCTAAATGTTCCTTTCGAGCTAAGAGCAGCCACTATAAGGTTATACAAGAATGTAATTGCCAAGTTAAAGAGCAATGAGGGGTGGTCGAAAGATATTAAGTGTAATATCAGAGTTAAACAAGGTTGCCCCCTCTCCCCTACCCTATTTGGCATTTACATCGACAAGCTAGAAGGTTGTTTAGAGGAAGTAGGATGTGTTGGCACGGTCTTCGCTAGGATAGTCATCATCCTTATTCTCTATGCTGATGATATTGTTCTTCTTGCAAGGTGCCCATCTGATCTTGATAAGAAACTTAGACTTCTTAAGGATTTATGCTCTACCATGGGTATGTCTGTTAACATTGACAAAACAAAAGTTATGATTATAAAATCCAAGAAGGACACTTATGCTAATTTTATGTATGACAATAGTAACTTGGAGTAAGTGTCTTCTTACAAGTACCTAGGAATTGAATTCATCACAAGCTCAACTGGAACTATAACATTCGGAAAAGGATTAATGGGGGGTGGAAAGCTTATTTTGGTCTTGAAAATAATTGTAAAACGACAAACCTCGTAATGTGGGATAGAAAGAAGTTCCTTTTAAAAACTTTAGCCACTCATGGGATAGTGATCATCCTTCTTCTCTATGCTGACGATATTGTTCTTCTCGTAAGGTGCCCATCTGATCTTAATAAGAAACTTATACTGCTTAAGGATTTTTGCTCTACCATGGGTATGTCTGTTAACATTGACAAAACAAAAGTTATGATTATCAAATCCAAGAAGGACACTTACGCTAATTTTATGTATGACAATAGTAACTTGGAGGAAGTGTCTTCTTACAAGTACTTAGGAATTGATATTCATCACAAGCTCAGCTGAAACTATAGCATTCAGAAAAGGATTAATGGGGGGTGGAAAGCTTATTTTGGTCTTAAAAATAATTGTAAAATGACAAACCTTGTAATGTGGGATAGAAAGAAGTTCCTCTTTAAAACTTTAGCCACTCATGTTATCTTATATGGATGTGAGGTTTGGGGTTGCAGCATCTCTAGAGAATCCTGGAGAAAGATTGAGCAAATTCAGAAGCATTTTATAACGTATAACCTTAAAATTAAAAGCAATACACCCTATCCTACTCTCCTTATATAAGTGGGTCTTTCCCCTATCGAGAGCCTCACTATGACTAGGCTTCTATTATACATGCACAAGCTCAATAGCATAGGAGACCATAGACTTCCTAAGCTAGCTTTAAATTCCAGCCAAAACCACCTAAGGCTTAAACAAGGTTGGTATAAAGACACCAGGGCCTGGTTAAACCATTGGGAGATCGACAAGAATGTTGCATTGCAAAACATCAATAACATTAAAAAAATTGTTACTTCTAAGTTCAAAGAAAAAATGTGGTGTGAGAAAGATCTAACAACTAAAAGAAAATTAAGGTATTATAAGGAGGTCATCAACCCCACCTTAGAAGATTAAAAATATCTCTCTGTTTTAACTAGCTCAAAGAAGAAAATTAATATAGCCAATATTAGAACAAACTCTCATGAGCTCCATAGTGAAACAGGTCATTGGACAGTTCCTAAAACACCATGGATGGAAAGTATCTACCATCTCTGTGAGAATATGAACATCGAGGATGAAAATCACTTCCTCTTAGAGTGCCCGGCGTACAACCACATTAGAGCTCAATTTCATAATCTTTGTTGCAATACTGACCTTCCTAGCATTTTAAAATGTCAAAATTATAGTGAGTTCGGGAGGTTTCTCTCCAAGCTTTTTGAGCATAGGAATAAAATATTAAATCAAATTAAATAACTCTTTTATTTAGGTCCGATAGACCAAATATTGGTTTCAATAGACGTTAACCATCATCATCATCATCAATCTCATTACTTTTTGTGATTTTTTTTGTAAATCTTAATGTTTAATGTATTTTTTTACCAATCCAAACATTTATTTGTATTGCTTGAGCTATAAATATCTAACTTTGTAATTAAAATTATTCACAATTTAATTATGCAAATTTGATTAATAAATAATAATGAAATTAGAGATTATAATCCCATTACTTGCTTGTTATGATTTTTTATAAATCTTAATGTTTAATGTATTTTTTTACCAATCAAAATATTTATTTGTATTGATTGAGCTATAAATATCTAACCTTGTAATTCAAATTATTCACAATTTAACTATACAAACGTGAGTAATAAAGAATAATGAAATTTTATTTGATTTCAAATAATATATAAACAATTGAATTCCTTGTTTACTAGATTCACATTATAATATATATTAATGGAAGATTAAATGTTGTTTACAGGTTTAGATTTATATAAGGTTGAGCTTGTCAAATAGTTTTAAGTTTTATTTTTAATATTGTAAATACAAATAAATCATGGAATAATAATAATTTGTAAATGTTGATTAATTTTATTTGTTTGATAATATTGATTGATTTCAAATAATTGATTTTTTGAAATTACTTTAGGATGTGGAGTCACTTTCACTTTTTTTATTTAACCGAATACCATACAATTTTTACCACTATTTATTTAGATTAAATTAGATTTTCATAATTCATTAGATTAAGAAACATTAACATGATTGCCTTTAAATTAGTTTACTATAATGAATCTTTGTATTTTCCCCCTTTCGAACATTACTCCCCTTTTTGTGCATAACTTTCTCATTTTTGTGGAGTTCTTAATTATGGTAACAATTTCTTGATTATGTTTAGTTACATGTGATAGTTAGTGATGTTGCTCTTTTAATTGTTTGCATTGTTATTTATATATGATTAATAAGATTGAAAAAATAATACACATAGTTTATCGACATGTGACATTTTTTAAACAACGTCACTTATATCATTAACTATGTTTAAATTTGTTATAATATATTTTATTGATTTTCATTTTATATGACTAGGGGTAAGCTATAAGGAACCGAATATGATTCTAGGAAGTTGAATAAGGCTAGGAAAAATAGAAAAAATTCTTGCAAATGTCCAACTTTTGAGGAGGGTTGGGTTTGGGAACAATATGGTCATTTCAAAACATGTGGCTTTTAAAATGTTTGGAATTCACTCAATGAATAATTAGGCAACTCAAAAAGATTTAATAAAAAGCCTCTTGATAAACTATTAATGGATTTTAGTGGTGTATAGAAGATCCTTAGGAAGTTCCCTGATGAATTGTCTAACAACTTTGAAAGGTGTAATTTGACAACACATCATTGAAATATTGTTTCAAAATTTAGATGCATGGAGCTTCGAAAGTCCCTTGATGAAGCATATAAAGGATTTCAAAGATACAAATATGCTTCTTTGAATGTTCCAAAATGAATTGTAGAGGGAAATTCAAAGACGTTGACATTTGAAAGTTTGGATTTGCTTGATGAAATATTGGATGAGTCAAAAAGATGTTTAAGGAAAACTTCCATAATAGTTTGATGAACCATCAGGAATTCTAAACGATGCTTCATTGAAATTTAAAACTCACTTAATCAATCGTCAAGGCATTTTAAAAGATGCCTCATTCAAAAATTCAAACTTGCTCTATGAACCATTGTATATATTTTAAAGAAGTGATTAATAAATAAAAAGTATATTTAAGCAAATAAACTTGGAGTATTTTAATGGATATAACCCTTTAAGATATATGAAGTCTTCCAATAGATGATCTTTTTTTTTTTGAAATAAACTAAAGAAAAAACTAAGCAACATAAAATAATAAGACATAAAATAGAATAAAAAATTACACTCCCCAAGTTTGGGGACTTGGGGAACTTGGAGACTAGCTGAGGACTTAACATAGGGTAAACAAAAAATTGTATATCAATATAGTAGTTTCATAGAATCCTACTTCAACCATTTCATACAACAAAAATGATGGTGAGAGGGCATTTATGGAGAAGAGAAATATCAGGATGCATGCATTCTTAGGGGACGTGATTCAACAGTGTTCCAAATTGAAAACAGCAGAACCCTTCAAAGGGCCTCTGGTACGTCAGAGAAGTAGGGAAAGGAATTTACCAGTAAAAAAAATGTTAAATTTGGATTTTTACAAGTTAAAAAAAATGAATAGTATTATAAAATTTCACAACAAGTGTTGTAGCCTGTCAGCGCCCGTCACATTTTTTAAAATTCGTAAGTATAGTAAGTTAGTAACGCGTGACATGTTGGTGAATCATTCATGACTCATGAATGGTGGCTAGACTCAGGTAGTAACTAGTGAATGGTGACTGGACTCAGGTTGTTGAAGCATTAAAGGAGATTAATAGCAAGGGAGGGGTTGTTGAGTTTCCATTGACTGCAAGTCTGCATTGTGCAACAGCCTTCCTAGTTAGTGACTTAGTATTGCCAAGTTCGAACTCCAAGCCAACAACCATCATAATGGCACATGCAGTCTGGCACGCTCATGCTCAACACTTAACAATGATATTTTTCCTGGACTCAGGCTTCAACGCGAGCGGCGAAGCATTTTCTTTTTCATCTTGGAGAAGAACTGCAAGTTTGCAATTGCAACCTGCAGTGAAAGAGCCATTCCTCACTGCTCATGACAGGAGTCAGGACTCATCAAAAGAATATTCTTCAATCGAATGCACAAACAACCAGGTACTCACTCAGAACCCCTGAATCCTGCTACTAGCTAGACTGCTATTTATAGGTAGATCATAATGTCTATTTAGTTTTTGGAGCCTTCTTTTACAGGATTTCAACATCCTTCGTTGCCTCTTGTGAAGAAAAAATCAAACCTTTTCCTTCTGCCCTGAACCTGGCCCTTCTTATGGACATTTTAGGCCTCGAACATACATTAACTCATGGATTTTTTGAGCCCGTATACTCAGCTTTCCCTTTGAAGGGATCTGACGTGTTCAATTTTGAACACTGATCTCAACCCATTTTTATTGTCACTGTTGGTGTTTTTGGGCACATATCGATCCTGGGCAGACAAGTAATTTCCCACTATATAATAATCGATCATGTTATCACCTAGACTCACATTCAAAACATGTTTGAGAGAGGACCCATTTGTGGAAGTGTCTAACCCTTTGGTCCCAGAAAGAGGAACAGGGTAAAAATCAGGACACTCCCACATTCCTGTCAAATTTGATGAATGTAAAGGATGCTTGGCCTTCACCCAATTGAAAAATTCCTCACTTTTGTATAACAGGGCCACCCCATTTGCGATTATTCTCATTTCCAACAAAAATTCTCCATTGTCCGTTCGTGCCCAGCCATCCAGTAGTGGGATCCTTGAAGAAACTCCCATTAATTCCATCATCTGGAATAAAAATAGGATTTTGAGGTATCTTCACCCATTCCCTTAAAAGCGGATCAGAGATATTCTTAGGAACGACCATGTTTTGCATCTGTTGGGATGAATTGGCACATCCGGTATAGAGAATCACAAGCTTGTCCCTGGGAAACAACATTGCAAAACCGGACCAACAACCCTTTATATCATACCATTCACTCGGAACAATGGTATAATCCAGTGAATTCCAGTTAATGAGATCCTTAGAAACAACATGCCCCCATACAATATTTCCCCACACTACTCCATAAGGATTATACGGGTAGAACATATGGTAAAATCCTTTGTAGAACATGGGCGCTGCAAAACGAACCCAATCAGATTTCATCCCAAAGAATTTTAAATCTAAGAAATTCCCAATTTAACCCTAATCCCCTTGGACGAGAGGTCCATGACCCCTCGACAGTTTCTATGCTCATACCCACATGCACCAATAAATCTAAGAAAGAGAGGATAGTTCACACAATTATATTTTGCAAGAGTATAACAGCAACTAGCTAACAATAGTTTGCATTGATCACCAAGATAGCTTACAATGACAAAAATAACCCCCCTTTGCTTGAAGAACAAGGTTCTATTTATAATAATTCATGGTTCTTGGCCTTCCAATTTCCTATCCATTCCTCTACCCAATAAGCCTCTTCATCATTTCAAAGCTCTGGACTCATAAAAGAGTTTGACGTTTCAAGCAAGCTTGAGACTTGTGAATAATAAGTGTTTAATTATTTTTTATAATAATGCACTCCTTCCCTTTGCACTTTGTTGGGCAATCCTTGCACTTTCATTTTGACTTGGCTGGAAATTTCACTCGCACATCATTACATTCTCCATTGGAATCAAATCATGTAATGGTTTGATGATGGCTCATTCTTTCTTTGATGAAAAATGGGTTCTCAATCTCTCATATTTTTATCATTCTCATTGCTTCATTCCCATTTCATTCAACTCGTTTTGATATATTTTCATATGCACAACTCTTTTTTATCATTCTCATTTCCTCATTCCTATTTCATTCTTGATATCTTCGCTTGCAAACAACTCTTTTTAAAAAAGCAATAATAACATTCTTAGTTTTAAATGAACAATGACAAGAAATCCAACAACAGGAGGGTAAAAGACAAAGAGTAATTTGGCTACCATATGAAACAAGGAAGCAAATCTCATCCTCAAATAAGAGCAAGCAAATAAATGTGCTATATTTTTAACTTTTCTATAAATTCTTTTGTTCCCTTTAAATGGACGGAAATAAAAATACTATGCCAAATAGGAGCAATGAGATGCCCTCTTCTTTGTATTATGAGAATCCAATCAAGGTTTTATATGCCCCTAATTTTCACTTAAAACAAGCTTTGTCATTCGATATAAAAGAGATATGGATATCCATGAGATAAAACATATCAGAAATATAACAAATAATTCTGTTGGAAATATTGTCATTGATGGCAAAGGAAGTGGCAAAGGAATTGGCATAAAGAAACATAGCAGAGGACAAAGGTCAGCAGAGAAGAACAAAGAAAGAGTGTAGTATTATTCAAGAAGCAAATTGAATTCAGTAGGAAGGATATTTGTGTCCATGTGGAATTAATTCATGTGTGAACATATGCATGCATCCTGATGGAGGATAATTGAAATCCGTAAGAAACCTTATGAGGGGATTAATGGTGCTCTGTATGTAGTTTAAGGAACCGATGCTAATACGGTCGATTGTGTATCCCAAACTGGTAGACAGTGAAGTTATATACATTCGTTGAATATAAGACTGAAGGTAAATTGGGATCAATGTTGGGGATTGATCTCGGAATTGTCTGTGCCTTTATTGAATTGAGCAAGTGTAATATATGAACGTGTTCTTGATGAAGGAATTGTGAATTCCTGCAATCAACACGGAACTCAGTGACTCGGACTTTCATTGGAACAACTCTTTGGAATTACGAACAGTCCGAAAGGATTTCATCGGAGCTATATAACAGTAATCGTGGTTATATGAATTGATAACGCGGAGAAACGAATTAGCGAAAGTGCGCTGACGGAACCTAGAGTAGAGGGGCGGAACCTTGTGAATGAATAGTGAATGTGGTTTAAGGCTGGAAGTGGTTTTTATCGCACCACTCTCAACGGGCAAGTGGTATTCAAGAGGTGGGGAGCGATTCCATAGAACGGGCGACACACGTCCCTGTACGACTCCACAAAACCACTTATCACTGCGTGCCATCGCGCGTTATTGTTCGACCCAGGATGCCCAGCGAAATTGTTGATCACCGTTGATCTGGGAAGGGTTCATCGGACGGTGTTCATTTGATATAGATGCGTGAAGGTTACCCAAGGTACGGCGCGCCTTCACGCGTTATCATACGTGCATCATCAATGAACGATAACTGTCAGATCATCTGAAGACCAAGCGATGTGCTCTTCACCGTTAGATGGAAATGATCGTTAGCGATGGGCCCGATTTTTAAATTATATTGATTAAGTCATCGATTATGTATGTGGGGCCGAAACCAAAGGTCTATTTAAAAGCCATTTGATAAAAGCATTGGTTATTAATATAAATTTCTATCATATATTTAATTACCAAAGGTTGTGAATAATATTTATTTATTTATCAAATTCCACGATTTCGATAAATAAAATTCCAATAAAAGAAAGAAAACCATCAGCGGCACATTAATATTACTTAACCTTGGCTATAGTATTATTTGGCGGAGATAAAGATTACCTTTGGGACGATTCGTGCATGGAAGAACAAAGATTGGGATTTCAATTTGGATTGGTTCGAATTTTAATATGAATACCATCAGTGGTTGAGTGGTTTTCTACTCATGGTATTGATAAAGGCAAAAACTATATAAGGAGAAGCGTATTATGGTTCAGTGTGTGCGAGGGCAAGGGTTGTTATTAAATAAATCTCTTTAAGAGATATCTGTATATATGATGCACCTATGGATATATCTCTATAATGATTGGTGAAAAATGATGAAGACTTGATGGAAGTCTGATGAAGAAATTGAAGAAATCTGGTGGATCTGAGGGTTGAAGCCTTCTGTATGAAAGTGGAAGTTTCCTGCCAGTAGAAGCTTGTGTTAAAATCAGGGGGTTGAAGCTCCCTTCGAGTAGTAGCTGGAGAACGAGAAAAGGTTGTAGCCTTTCTGCAGGTGGGTGCCTGCGTGCTGGTATAAGTCTGCGCCAGCATAAATTGTAAGAAGTTTTCTTTATAATAAATATTGAAGACTGAGATAACAGCAGCGGTGGTTTTCTCCCGAATTGGGTTTCCACCTTAAATACTGGTGTTCATATGTGTTGCTTATGATTGATGGTTTTTTCTGTTATTTCTGTTCATGCTTACTACTAAAAATCTGATGAATGAATGATGCAATGATCTAAGTAAAGACATAATAAGATCTCTGGACATACAAGTTGGATTTAGTAATGTAGCATATGGTTTAAGAGAAAGGAAAAGTAAAAGTTTTCAGTCAGCTCAAAATACTGATTCACCCCCCCTCTCAGTATTTTTCCCAACAATTGGTGTCAGAGTAGGTCCTTCTGAAAAAGCTTAACCGCTAGAAGGAAGATCAAACAAGATGAGCAATCAAGATGGAATAGCTTCTATCAGGCCTCCACTCTTCAACAGAAGCAATTTAATCTTCTGGAAAACAAGGATGAGATCCTATCTTCAGTCTCTGGGTGCAGATGTATGGGCTATTGTTGAAGCAGGATATCAATATCCAGCTACAGTACCAACAGATCCAACGGAAAGAAAGAATTATGAAACAAATGCAAAGGAAGTTAATGCTCTATTAGGAAGTCTAACTGAATCTGAATTTTTCAAAGTTATGCAGCTGAATACAGCAAAGGAAATATGGGACAAAATCATTCTAAGTTATGAAGGAGATGCAAAGGTAAAAAGTGCTAAACTCCAAACTCTCAGAATTCAATATGAAAACCTAAAAATGCATAATGAGGAGAGCATTGCTAATTTATTTTTACGTCTTGATGACATTGTAAATCGTATGAGAAATCTGGGAGAAAAAATAACCGAATCTACTTTGGTTGAGAAAGTTTTAAGATCACTAATGATAAAATTTGAGTCAAAAGTTTCTGCTCTTGAAGAAAAGCAGGATCTCCAAAATCTTACTGTGGTGCAACTTCATGGCATACTAACTGCATATGAAATGAGAAGAGGAGGACCATCTGAAGACAAGGAAGTCATCTTTAGAGCTTCTACAAAAGGGAAAGAAGTACAAGAGATAGAAGGATCAGGGTATATCCCAGAGGAAGATGAGGTAAATTTTGTAAAGAAACTCCAACTTGGTACAGGACGGTTCAGAGGTAAGCTTCCTTTCAAATGTTTTGCTTGTGGAAGAGTTTGTCATTATGCTACCAAGTGTCCTCACAAAGAAACACATGATAAAGGAAAGGAAGTAGCAAGAAGGAATAAGAATCGGTTTAGCAATAGAAAAAGTTACTATACTCATGAAGACAGTGATGGGTTATTAGACAGTGAGGAAGAATGTGAACAAGATCTTAGACTTCTCATGGCATTTGAAAAAGAGACCAGAGAAGAAAAGGATACTTTTATGGATGCTTTAGAGGACAATGATTTTATTGATGAAATCAATCAACTCAAAATATGCTTAGAAGAAAGTAAAATATCCATAGAAGCTCTGAAGAACCAACTTCAAGAAAAGGAGAAACATAATGAGAAATTAGAATGTGAAATAGTAAGTCTAAGAAAGGAAATTGAGAAAGTAAAGATTTTGAATCTTAGATTTGCTAAAGGATTTGAAACATTGGATGAGATTATCAAGGTACAACGTTATCCTCTTCTAAATACAGGTCTTGGATACATCGGAGAATCTTCTCAGGCTTCAGCACCAAATTATCTAAAAGCAGCTACAACCAATACACAACACTCTGCCCCTTAGCAAGAGAGTAAAGAATCTCTACAGATAAGGCATGACCATCTCAATTCAATGAACACTAACATGAGTACCTTTTAAAGAAACACCAATCAACAGGTAAATTCAAGTAGGAGATTTCATGATCGCAGAAATTTCTTCTTCAATGGACAATGTTTCTCATGTCACAATTTTGGTCATAAAGCTGTTCAATGTGTTGCATATAAAACCATCACGACAAGAGAAGCAAGAAAGAAAAGGATTGATATTGGAACAAAGAATAATACATATAACAAATTTTCTCCGCTTCAAAATGAAGTTGAATGTACTTATTGAAATAACTTTGGTCATGAGGAATCTGAATGCAGGAGCAAAGTTCACCCAAAAGAACATTTTCCTTCAAACTCCAAAGTGTGGAAAAAGAAGGAATTACAGGTTGAAAATTGTGGCATAACTTTATTTGCAAAAGGTGAAGAAAATCAATGGTACATTGATAGTGGATGCTCAAAACACATGACAGGAGACAAAGATAAACTTCTTGCATATAGTGCTCTAGAAAAGGAAAAGAAGGTTACATTTGGAAATGATATTCCTGCTGTCATTAAGGGAAAAGGGTCTGTTTTTCTAAAAGAAAAGGTGAAAGCTAATAATGTCATGTATGTGGATGGATTAAAGCATAACCTGTTAAGTGTAAGTCAGATGTGTGATCAAAGAATTGAAATTGTCTTTAGTTCAAAAGAATGTGTGGTACGTGATCTTGATACAGGTAAAACAATTATAAAAGGAAACTGAACTCCAAGCAACCTGTATGTATTGAAAAGCTGTAAAGAACAATGTTACTTGAGTAAATATTCAGAAAAATGGCTATGGCATAGAAGTTTGGGGCATCTGAGCTTCTCTCAAATCAACAAATCAAGTAGACTCAAAGCTGTTCGTGATCTTCCCAATATTACTCTACCTGAAAATATCATATGCAAATCTTGCCAGTTCGGTAAGCAAACCAGAGTAAAATTTAACGCCAAGAAAGGATCATCAAGTAAGCCTCTTGAACTCATTCATACTGAGGAAAAAGTCACCACGTGGTGAAGAATACTATATCTTATTCATTGATGATTTCTCTAGAATGTGTTGGATAGGGTTGATTAAACACAAAGATGAAGCATTTGAGAAATTTCAGATCTTCAAAGCACTGGTTGAAAATGAATTAGATCTAAAAATCAAGTGCCTTAGATCTGATCGAGGAGGAGAATATACATCCAATGAATTCCTTGAATTTTGTGAACAACATGGCATAAAAAGACAGTTTTCTGTAGCTGGCACTCCACAACAGAATGGCGTAGCAGAAAGAATGAACAGAACAGTTCAAAAAATGGCTAGAGCTATGCTTGATGATTCCGGAACACCTGACACATTTTGGGGAGAAGCAGCACATACAACAGTAAATATTATTAACAAGGCACATGTTCGTGTAAATAGTGATAAAACTCCATATGAAATCTGGTATGGTAATTCTCCCACTGTAAAGCATTTTAGAATTTTTGGAAGCAGATGTTTTATCAAAAATAATGATGAAAAACTTGGCAAGTTTGAACCCAGAGAAGATGAAGGAATATTTCTTGGTTACTCCTCTAGGAGTAGGGCATATAAATGTTACAATAAAAGACTTCGGAAGATTGTTGAATGTATAAATGTTGTTATTGATGAGTCTCCTGCAGCTCCAAAAGAAGAAAAACAAACAACAAATGAAGACGATGATGATGACATATATCCTTCTACATCAAATAGTAATGATATAAACAGTGAACCCAATGAAGAACCCGAAGATGATTTATTTGAAAAGGCTCCATCCAGATATGTTCAAAAGAATCATCCAGAATCTCAAATTTTGGGAGAAAAGGGAGCAGGTGTACAAACAAGAAGGACTCTTGTGGGATCTTCCAGTTACCTGGCATTTCTATCCACTATTGAACCACAAAATGTCAATCAAGCCAGCAAATATGAATTTTGGATTCAAGCCATGAATGAAGAACTTGATCAAATTGAAAAGAATCACACTTGGGAATTAGTACCAAGACCTCATGACAAAAATGTCATTGGAACTAAATGGATATTAAAAAATAAGTCAAATGAGAATGGGGATGTTATAAGAAATAAAGCCAAACTTGTTTGCAAGGGGTATGCTCAACAAGAAGGTATATACTTTGAAGAAACTTTTGCTCTTGTAGCTAGACTTGAAGCCATAAGAATGTTTCTTGCTTTTTCAAGCTTCCAACAAATCAAAGTTTATCAAATGGATGTTAAATCTGCTTTTCTCAATGGTGATATAGAAGAAGAAGTTTATATAGAACAACCTAAAGGATTCATTTTGGGAAATGATGAAAATCTTGTTTGTAGACTTAAAAAGGCTCTATATGGTCTCAAACAAGCTCTAAGGGCGTGGTACTATTGTCTTGAAAAATATCTTCATCAACAAGGATTTTCTAAGGGGTCTGCTTGTGTAACTTACTACTAAGACTGGCAATGAAATAAGCTACGTTCATGATTGTATATATTTGATATGTTTTTAAGAATGTCTAGAAAGTCTATAAATCAGAAATTCTTGGAGATGTAATAAATTTAAATGTCTTTGGCTTTGGAGAATGCTGCTTCTTCTGCTTTTAATTTGCTCAGACTCTGTGCTCTTTATCCCCAGAAAAATATCTTAACAATCTGTAGAAATGCTGGCACAGTCTTCCTTTATTCAGCAATGCTTGGATGTGCTATCCAGTTCTAAATGATAGATACAAGAATTTGAATCAACCAGAATACAGATCTATGATAGGAAGCCTACTTTATCTCACTGGGACCATACCAGACATTATGCATGGAATTGGGATTATTGGACGATTCCAAGCTAATCCAAAAGAGTCTCACCTTCAGGTTGTGAAAATAATATTCAAATATCTACAAGGAACTCAAGACTTTGGACTATGGTATCCAAAGAATGCTGATCTTACTCTTCATGCTTATACTGATGCAGATTGGGTTGGAAATGTTGATGATCGGAAAAGCACTAGTGGTGGTGCATTCTATATGGGGCCTCAGTTAGTATCTTGGTTTAGCAAGAAGCAAAGCTCTATTGCCTTATCTGCAGTAGAAGCAGAATATGTGGCTACCGCATCATGTTGCACTCAACTTCTCTGGATGATTCAAACCTTACAAGACTTTCAAATCAAATGTTCACCTCCTATCTCCATTATGTGTGACAATACAAGTGCCATCAGTATCTCAAAGAATCCTGTTATGCATTCCAAAACCAAGCACATTCCCATCAAATATCACTTCTTACGTGAACAAGTGCTTGAAAAAAAAGTGAAATTGGAGTATGTTTCCTCCAAAGAACAAGTTGCTGATATATTTACCAAACCCCTACCCAGGGAAGCGTTCGAATATCTCAGACAGAAACTGGGAGTAGTCTCTGCCATGCAGAAGATCAGATCTACTTAAATACAGAAGATTAAATTGGTTGTGAGGTGTTGTTGGGCATCTCTGAATGCACAGGCTAAGGGGGAGCATTGGTCATATGAAAAGGATGCATTTTTAGCATTTATAAGTCATTTTGTTATATTATGTTTGAAGATGCAGCATGATCTCAAGGGGAGCATGGTATTTTCGGTTCATAGGATCTTGATCAACTCTTTGCCATTGATGTCAAAGGGGGAGGAAAAGCAACAAAGGGCTTCTATAAGACAATCAGAGGAAGAGTATTGCCATCAATGCCAAAGGGGGAGATTGTTGGAAATATTGTCATTGATGGCAAAGGAAGTGGCAAAGGAATTGGCATAAAGAAACATAGCAGAGGACAAAGGTCAGCAGAGAAGAACAGAGAAAGAGTGCAGTATTAGTCAAGAAGAAAATTGAATTCAGTAGGAAGGATATTTGTGTCCATGTGGAATTAATTCATGTGTGAACATATGCATGCATCCTAATGGAGGATAACTGAAATCCATAAGAAACCCTATGAGGGGATTAATGGTGCTCTGTATGTAGTTCAAGGAACCGATGCTAATACGGTTGACTGTGTATCCCAAACTGGTAGACAGTGAAGTTATATACATTCGTTGAATATAAGACTGAAGGTAAATTGGGATCAATGTTGGGGATTGATATCGGAATTTTCTGTGCCTTTATTGAATTGAGCAAGTGTAATATATGAACGTGTTCTTGATGAAGGAATTGTGACTTCCTGTAACCAACACGGAACTCGGTGACTCGGACTTTCATTGGAACAACTCTTTGGAATTACGAACAGTCCGAAAGGATTTCATTGAAGTTGTATAACAGTAATCGTGGTTATATGAATTGATAACGCGGAGAAAAAAATTAGCGAAAGTACGCTGACGGAACCTGGAGTAGAGGGGCGGAACCTTGCGAATGAACAATGAATGTGGTTTAAGGCTGGAAGTGGTTTTTATCGCACCGCTCTCAACGGGCAAGCGGTATTCAAGAGGTGGGGAGCGATTCCATAGAACGGGCGACATGCGTCCTTGTACGACTCCACAAAACCACTTATCACTGCGTGCCATCGCGTGTTATTGTTCGACCCAGGATGCCTAGCGAAATTCTTGAGCGTCGTTGATCTGGGAAGGGGTCATCGGACGATGTTCATTTTCTATAGATGCGTGAAGGTTACCCAAGGTACGGCGCGCCATCGCGCGTTATCATCCGTGCATCATCAACGAACGATAACCGTCGGATCATCTGAAGACCGAGCGATGTGCTCTTCGCCGTCAGATGGAAACGATCGTTAGCGATGGGCCCGGTTTTTAAATTATATTGATTAAGCCATTGATTATGTATGTGGGGCCGGAACCAAAGGTATATTTAAAAACCATTTGATAAAAGCATTGGTTATTAATATAAATTTCTATCATATATTTAACTACCAAAGGTTGTGAATAATATTTATTTATTTATCAAATTCCACGAATTCGATAAATAAAATTCCAATAAAAGAAAGAAAACCATCAGCGGCACGTTAATATTACTTAACCTTGGCTATAGTATTATTTGGCGGAGATAAAGATTACCTTTGGGATGATTCGTGCATGGAAGAAAGAAGATTGGGATTTCAATTTGGATTGGTTCGACTTTTAATATGAATACCATTAGTGGTTGAGTGGTTTTCTACTCATGGTATTGATAAAGGCAAAAACTATATAAGGAGAAGCGTATTATGGTTCAGTTTGTACGAGGGCAAGGGTTGTTATTAAATAAATATATTTAAGAGATATATGTATATATGATGCACCTATGGATATATCTCTATAATGATCGGCGAAAAATGATGAAGACCTGATGGAAGTCTGATGAAGAAATTGAAGAAATCTGGTGGATCTGAGGGTTGAAGCCTTCTGTATGAAAGTGGAAGTTTCCTGCCAGTAGAAGCTGGTGTTAAAATCAGGGGGTTGGAGCTCCCTTCCAGTAGTAGCTAGAGAACGAGAAAAGGTTGTAGCCTTTCTACAGGTGGGTGCCTGCGTGCTGGTATAAGTCTGCGCCAACATAAATTGTAAGAATTTTTCTTTATAATAAATATTGAAGACTGAGATAACAACAGCGGTGGTTTTCTCCCGAATTGGGTTTCCACCTTAAATACTGGTGTTCATATGTGTTGCTTATGATTGATGGTTTGTTCTGTTATTTTTGTTAATGCTTACTACTAAACATCCGATGAATGAATAATGCAATGATCTAAGTAAAGGCATAATAAGATCTCTGGAAATACAAGTTGGATTTAGTAATGTAGCATATGGTTTAAGAGAAAGGAAAAGTAAAAGTTTTCAGTCAGCTCAAAACACTGATTCACCCCCCCTCTCAGTATTTTTCCCAACAAATTCGACTGGAATCAAAACAACCCTGAACTCAAGCAAATCATGCTAACAAATTTCAAGCAGGAGAATTGCCAGGGACCCCATGGGTATTGCACAATTCTTTTCGAATCTTTTTGTGTTTGCACATCAATAAAATAGATCTGAATGACTGCATTGCACATAAATGATCACTTACAACCAAAAGCGTTATTTCTAAATACCCAGAGGCATTTCCAAGATTTTTGGATTGATATGAGAAGCACCAAGCTACGAGGAATAGTTAAACAAGGAAAAAAACTAAATTGCCCATAATTCGCAGATATTTTCTGAGATATCCATGAGATGGAGAACATATTTATTGGGTAGTAAGTCTCAGTTTCAGTCTGGAAGTACTTATTTTCCAGCCATCGCTAATGTCCTACAGCGAGATTTTATGTACGATGTACTTATTTTCTAATTATAGCTTTGCCATGGAGGGTCCTTCATCAAAGGGGTATTCAAAACATTTTATTTTTGATGATTTATGTTGAGCTCAGTGTAGTATTAAGAACATAGTTATAATTTATCCACCAATATTTCAATTATGTTTTCTTCTGTGTGTTCTTTACCAATATAGTCATAATTGATTCACCAATATTTCAATTTGTGTGTTTTCTTTGGAATTGATCTTTATGATTTTCTTACACATAATTGACTAAGAATAAGGGACAAAAGTTTTACCCACATGGGGAAGCCTTGGAACTTCAATTGATGTACTGATAAAAAGAAGAAATCAAGTGCTTGAACATTTATGTGAAGCGGCGAGTCAAACTAAAAAGGGGTAAAGTATACTTGAAGTATTTATGTCTCCCTTTCAATGGTCAAACTGAAAAAGGATTTGATGACAAAAATATAAAAAATTGAACTCAGATCAGGATTAAGTACAATTAAAAAAAAGAAAAACTCACTGTGTAAAAATTCCAATTAAAAACAAGTAATATCCAGCAAAGTATATGTGCATCTTCTCTATAATATATACAGTAATGAATTTAAGGTAGGGAATATTATGGTCTAACTTGATGAATTCTCCAAATGAAACTAAGCCTTAAATGCTCGTTACTAATTTAACTAATAAGTATTGAATACTCATTTTTCTTTATGATCAAGCTCTTATGCAGGACATACAAATTATTTTAGATTTGGTTAATTATCTTTAATTCCTAACAGACTGTAGTTGCTCCTAACAATATATGAAATGAAATAACAGATTGGATAACTTTTAGGTGTGAAAAACAAGCTTGGCTTTCCCTTTTTCCTCTTTTCAGGACATGAAGATCAATGTTAGTTTTAATTTAAATGATCAACAAATCTCTGTGTGTGAGATCTATTTGTTTCTTTTCATTTCATTAGGTTTCATATGAAGTTTGTTGTCTACTATTTTGTTTTCAAAGAATCTGTGTGTTTTAATATTAATCTATTTTTTATATTTCTTTTTTTGTTGATTGATTATGATTTACAGGTATAAAATGCCACCTCTTGGTTTCCCAAAAAGGGATCTAAAATAACGTTCACTTGCCGATGCATTTGGTATCTCTCAATGCTCTAATCAACTGCACATTTATGAAAATGAAGTATATGATCATGTAGATGAGGACCATGAATCAGATAGTGCATAATTTCTTGAAGAGGAACCGGCATCCAAGAGGTACAAGAGAAAATTCAAGTCCAAATGGAAGATGAGATTTCCATGGGCTTATGTTGTAAAAGATTGTAATGGTGTTGAAAGGATAAAATGTTCATGGTGTGTAAAATTTAAAATGGAAACTCCATTTTCTAAAGATGGAAGCACAACTCTTCAAGTTAGTGCTTTAAACATCCATGCAACATCAGAGGTTCATAAATTTTATTTGCAACTTTTAGAGGGAGAAAGAAAACAAAGTACTCTTCCAATTACAAAACATGTAGAGCTAATGGTTGATGCTCATAAAGAGAGAATTAATCGGTTATTGAGAACATGTATTTTGTTGCAATACTTGATTTACCTTTGGAAGTATATAAGTAAATTTGTGACTTGAACAGGTATAAAAACACTCCTCACATGCCTTTAATAAATTAATACTCAGCATATACAAATACAACATCTAGAAAAGAATTTTTAGAAGCTGCTAAGGAGGTATATTGGAGAAAATTCAAAGATGAGATTTTACAAAGGCCATATTACTTACTTTTAGTTGATGAAAGCATTGATCGGACTATGGTGCAACATTTGATTGTTTATATTACATATTTTACAAATGAAGGAAGAAGTCCATGTGCTACAAAATTCATACCCTTCCTACAGATTAAGGATGGAACATCACAATCTATGTATGATGTTGTGACATCTCTTTTAGCAAACATGAATCTATCCATGACAAAGTTTTTTGGATTTGGATCTGATGGAGCATCATCCATGAGGGGTATTCATGAAGGTTTATCTACAAAGCTTTGTCGACATGCCCCTCATTTATTAGATATCCATTGTATTGCTCATTGAGAAGCATTAACAGCAAATGATGCTTCATCATATTTTGAAGAGTTGCAAGCTATTGATAAGTTTGCAAGAAAGATCTATTCATGGTTACTGAAATATACTAAAAGACATGGAGAATTGAAAGAGCTAATGGAATATTTCAAATCACAAGGCTAGAAGTGTTACAAATTCATCATATTAGATGGCTTTCTAGAGGAAAAGTCATGGAAAGACTCGTTAAGCTCGTGCCTCCTTTGTTAAGAGACTGGGAGTTAGTGGAGAAAAAATGTATGAGATGGCTACAATATTTCAAGTTCAATTTTGCATCCACTTGCAGATGTGCTTATTGAGTTAAATAAGTTGAATCAAAAGTTTCAAGAGGATCATGTTGACATTACATCTATTGGAACGAATTTGGATATCACTATCAACTTGCTTTAGAAGCGATTTAAAAGAGGCACATTTGGGGCAGGTGCAATGCACACATCATATTTTTTAAGTAAAACACAACAAGGAACTATTGTGTTTGAAGATTGCAAAGGTATAGTACATGTAAATGAATTGAGGTTTGAGAGTTTTCTGAAGTCACAAAGATCAGGGACACTAGATGACTGCATTATGTTGGGAAAAGGTTTTGTAATGAAGGTGATAATTGACTCTCTAAATGCAAGGTTCATAGATTTTCCTATTTTTAATGCAGCTAAGTTTTTTAGTCCTCGTAATTATTATGAGGCTATGGATGATGGAGACTCTCAAACAAGAATATGGTTGACATGTATATGTGAAAAATTTAGTGTTGGAAGCTTGCTTGTTGTGGACAACATTAAATGTACGGGTGAAATGGATGAATTTATATGTACTATTTATAAATCTTACCCAAAAAAACATATGTTTGGAGTATGGGATCTATGTGGAGGTGAAATTGAATGGTTTGAAAGATTTCCATGCTTAATGCAGATATGGAAAGCAATTCTTGTTATTCTAGCTAGTACAACAGTATGTGAAAGAGGTTTTCAAAATTAAATCGAATTAAAAATAATGATAGATCAAAATTTTCTTTAAAAACATTGGATATGTTAATGTTTCTCTCTCTTAGTGCACCTCATGCTCTAAATGAGGTAGATTTGAATGCTAGTTATGATGAATGGAAGGAGGTGAAAACTCGAAAACCTCTTCCACTATGAGAATAGATTGAAAGAACTAGTAAGCTTCAATGTTTATTACCATCAGTGAAAGTGTTTTTTTTAGTTTTATACCATTTGACTTTTACTTTCTGTTTTATAATATCTTTCAAGTTTTATTATGTTTTTTTATTAACATATTGAATTCAATAATTGCAGGATATAACATAAGGTATGTTAAGCTAGAGGACCACAACTGTCAAAGGTTTATAACTAGAAGAAAAACCTACCTTGGATCAATTTTGCGACCAAGTCAAGGGGTTGTTGTTCCAATTATTTGAGATGTGCAATTATTGGAAGTCTCATCATTTCAAAAGAGTTTTAATAGACAATAGAACAATGATTTGGTCAAATATGAAATTTATAAGCTAGAAATCCATTGGTACCTCTTATATAAGCTAGAATTTATTTTGAATTTTATAAATAAGACCTTTCATATACTTTTAATACAAATATTTATGTTTTGTCATATTTTTGTCTTATTTCAATTTCATTAAGATGTAGTGATTTCTATATGTTTATTTTTTGTTCCTATTTTAAATTCATAAGAGTGACAAAATATTATGGGATGTGATTATATTTTAGAAATCTTTTAGAGATAAAATGGCCCATTAGGGCTTTGGATAAGCTCAAGTTATCATGATATTGATTCTCCAAATTTGCCTCCACTTTTGGAGTCTCCTTGTATCCCCACCAATGTTGGGGTGCAATATCTTTTGAAATTGAATCAGCAACATCTGCCATGGATGAAAAAAAACATGTGACCTCCTTCTCCACTCCAGGTTACACCAACAATAACCAAGGTTTTGGGATGCCCCCTAATCAGGTTCAGCAAACCTGGGTTCCATTTCTTCTGACATGCCATATTTCACATTTCTACAAAATATGCTAATGGGTATGAAAGCCAAGTGTTAGGCCTACTCTATGGGTATTCAATTGTACAATCTCTCTACCACGTTGAATAAGATATATGGTCAATATGACATTGTTTTGCTTGATTTGGACCTCAATTATGGAGACTCTTCTCCAATTTTTCTATTTGGGAAATCAAATATGAGGAGAATATTTCTTCCCAAAGTAAAACCATATGGTATATTCCATTAAACCACAAGAAAAATCCAGAATTTGACATCTATTATGAATGGTGAAGGTGGAACTCTAAAACTTTCCCAAATCAATATCAACAAAGTTCTTGTGTTACCTTTCAAATTGACACTTGATCCTATACAACATCATGCACTTGACTTCAAAATTCATATTCAAAGTCTACCAGGAAATTCTTGTAAAATTTCAAATATTTATGTTGTTTTAAACCATTATCTTTTAAAATTTCATGTCTTGGATGCTGAAAATGGGAAAGAGAATTTGATATGAAACCAACTGGTGAATAATTTCCAGCAAAATGACCACTCCCAAGACATGATTTAGAAGTAGAACATATGTACTTATGAAGCATAGAAAGATATCCTTGATACATTGTCAATGTTTGGCTAGGGTTATTTTTGGAGAAAATGACTCCTTATTCTTAGAATGGTGATCTTCAATACAAGTAAATGCTAGAGAAGAGAGATAATTGTGTGACATAACCCTATTAACAAAAGTGAACAGGGAATGATGATTTATAATGACATACTAAGTTGTCAGTGATTTTGACTATTTGTCTTTAACATTTAAAAATGCTAAATGCCAAACTTACAGAATCATGGTTTGGCATCATGAGCTTGAATAATTGTCCACCATGCTCATAATTTCATTGTTGTATTCATATCTATAAACAACGCTTCAAATAATAGTAAAAATTTCTATAAGAAAAATCCAGACCTCCAGGTTGTTGCTCCTTGTCAAACAAAGTCAAAATTACACAATCTAACACATCATAATCTCCTATATTCCGGTGGTATCCATCCAAATTCTTATAATATTGTCTTCAAGACTTATGTTGGCATTGCCAATGAGAGATTTAAGCAATGCAAGATAGAGCTTCCTTCACTGTTGTATATGTAATAGTCTTTTATTAACATAAAGATTGATGGTTTTTTATTTTTGAAAATGAAATGTAAAAATAATATATTGTGGTCAATTGAAATGCTTTTTTAAGCTTTTCATCATGGAAGGGTGACATAAATATATGGCCTTCTAATTGAAATTTGGACCTGCCCTTCAAATTTGATCACTGGACGTGAACCATCCTTACTGAAGTTCCTAGGTTTAAATGCTTTTCTTTATATACCATTTTGGTTCTAATTTTATGTTTTTTTTTTTTTTTCGTATTTTCCTGCATAGATAGAGGGTGAAATTCCCTAGTTAGACTACGTGCCTACGCATGTGGAATCACATCCTAAGTAATCAATTAAAGTCACAAATATCTAGGAGGACGCATATAGTCTCCAATAATGGAACACTTTATTGGGCTCATCTATCCATGCAAGGAAGGCATGGTGTGCTTAAGTATTGATACTCGTAGTTAAGGTGTTGTTATGCACATTTCCAAATTCATTGCACATCCTAATCTTCCTAGTTTCAAAAAGAGAAGTAGGGCGCATGATTGTGATGGCTCAAAATTTTTAGGTTTGAGCTATAACATGTAGTTTACTATTTTCATATATATTTAAAAAATCAATGATGTTGTTTTGATAGTTTAAATTTGCATGTTTTTCATTCTAAACATCATTAATATTTTTTTGTAAGAGCAATGTTTTTAATTGATGTTTTTTGTTTTAACTATCTTATTTTTTTAGGCTAAATTCCTGAGTACAAAATAGGGCTACCATGGTTTGATTTTTTTTATAACAAAAATAGTATGTTTTTCATTAATTCCGTGCCTAGTTGTGACAAATACTCAAGAGAGTTACATTATTGTTTTTCTCATGGTAATTTGGAATGGAATTCCAAATTGCATCTATCTACCCCATCCCAAATTACAATAAAAGCCCCATATCGATTAAGTACTCTTATTGTTCTAGATGTGTACACACGAAAATATTGGAACAACATCCAAGTACATATGACTCCTAACATTACAGTTAAGTCGGATTGAAATCCTCATCAAGGTAATTGATGTCAAAGCCCTGAGGATGTTTTCCTGTAGAACTCAGAGGTTGATTGGGCTAGAAGTGCAAATCATGATAATGTTGCGTAGAGCCTCTACCTCATCCTCCAACTGACTAATTATTTTTTGTTGGGTCTCCATTGTTTCTGTGTTGACTTTATTTTCATCTTGTTGTTGACACAATTGTTCTGCAATTCATAAATCTATGCATTCATCTCTTTATGGAACTTTTGGCAGTGGTCTCATACAATTGAATCAGTAGAGTTAGTATTGTTGCTAGAATCCATAGGAAATAGGTGGCAAGATGCAAACCAAATGAGGACATAATAGATCAAAATTGGGCTGACCGAGAGAACCCCACCTCCCTTTATTAATCACCTGAATTGAAAAAAAGCTAACCCAAATACTTGTGTTAGATCAAAATACTTGACCGAACCAAGAAATAAATGCAAGACCAGTTAACCCCTTTACAAAACCCCACTTATACAGTTAGGTCCATATATTAATAGTGTAGTATCTTATTATGTTAGTGTAGCCCCCCTTATTATTATTGTTGTACCCCTGTAACCCCAATATTTTTATTATTGTGCCCTTAAATTATTATTGTTAGGTCGGCTAGGATTACATTGTGGCCCCACTAGGATTACATTGTGGCCCCATGGACTCCTATATATAAAAGGAGGTTTTGGTCATTTGTATCATCCAAGAATTGTTCATTCATGTAATGTGTTGGAGGTTTCCCCCTCAAAGTGGCTTATTTATAAGTCGTTGATATCTCTTTTCTTCTATTTTTGGAGCTGGTTTCCAACATTTGGTATCAGAGCTTTGGATTTTAGGGTTTCGCTACTCTAAACAGGTCATCGTGGCATTTTTGCTATAAATTTTTTTTCTATGAAGGTTCAAAATCTGAAATTTTTAGGGTGCAAAGCCGAAATCCTGAGGAAACTCCACGCAAAATTTCAGATCTTGGTTCACGATATTTTCAGAGATATGATCTGTGGAAGGTAGTACTTTTTCAGGCTCCTGAATTTCATCTCAAAGAGGTGATTGTGGGAAAATATTCACAACTCTCTCTTTGAGAATCGGATTGGAGTGCCGTAAAAAGTGGTCACAAGTACACGGGCTGTAGTTTCTTTGATATCAATTTTAGAGCCAAAGGACGAAACAGTGACATGTGGCAAGTCATACAAGTTCGCTCTACTGAACTAGTCCATAATTAGGTCATTGTGGGAGATTGGACATAACTTTGCCTTGGAGAATCCAAATCAGGTCAGACCTATGGCATTCGAAAGAGAATTCAGAGGGCTACCTCAATGCCAAATTTCAGATATTGAAGAGCCGCAATGACAGAGATAATCCAATTTCAATATCAAGCTCCTCAAAAGCAAGAATAAGGTGTGTATTTTTTTCTGAATTGCATAAGTCTTGTTTGAAGAATCAATTTGAATTGATTACAAGGGCGTATTGTAGAATAGATATTAGTATTGGGTTCTAAGAAATTCCCCGTAAAAATAATTCAACACCCATTAAACCTTCAGAAGCCTCTACTATGACTCATGAAGATGAATAATTGCAACATGATGTATCAAAATTACAAGAGCAAGTGCACCAAGTTTCGCTCTAGCAAAGAGTAGCACAAAATGAAATGGAAGTTTTGAAGAAAGGCGTGGAAGAAAAGATGGATGGTTTGAAGAATAATATGGATGGTTTGAAGAGAGCCGTGGAATCTAAGATAGATGGCATGGAAGCTGGCATGGAATCTAAGATGGATGACATGGAAGCTAATATCGAAGAAAAAATGGAAAACATGAAGAATGATCTAAAAGTAGACATGGAAGGTTTGACAAAGTTGAGAAAATAAATGTTTCCTAATGGTGAAAATATAGTAGAGGAAACTCATGATGAGAACAAAATAAATGTTAATCATGATTTCATAAACTCTAATGTTGGCGGGAAGAACCACCATATTCCAAAAATGGATATGAGGAAGTTTGATGGAAATGATCCTGTAACTGGGATACTATATATGGAGCAATATTTTGATCTCCGTAATGTGAAAAACACACAAAAGGTACGCATTATAGCTTTACATTTAGAACAAAATACATTTGTATGGTATCGATGGCTTTTCTACCGTAAAAAAATTGTCACTTGGTCAATTTTTATGGAGGAAATGATAGCACATTATGAGGATACAAAGAGCAACACCTTCTTTAGCCAATGGATAAATCTCAAACAAAAGGGTTTAGTGGGGCAGCACATTGAGGACTTCCAAAAATTGAATATAAGGGTAATTGATATTCCAGAGGAACACAGGATCGATCTCTTCATAGGCACTTTAAAGGATAACATCCAACATGAAGTTCGCGTTTTGGAACTGGATTCATTGGAGAAGGCATTCAGGTTGGCAAGAAAAGTTGAATGTAAAATTATGGCGACAAGGAAGCCTACCACTCAATTCTATAAAGAAGGAAGTGTTGCTACGCCTAGATTTCCACAACCTACAAGGTTGACACCACAACAATTGGAAGAAAAAGAGCAAAAGGGCTTTGCTATAGTTGTGATAGCAAATACACTAAAGGTCATAAGTGTGCTGAGAAGAAATTATTTTACATAGATTGTGAAGAGGAAGAAGAAAATGAACAAGAAGAGGATATACACCGGGAACCAACCCTAGAAGAGGAAGAAATGAGTCTGACCATATCGTGTAATGCATTGGCAGGAATTACCACTCCTCAAACTCTCAAGATAGAAGGACATATCAAGAAGAAAAAAGTAATAGTGTTGATTGATTCAGGTAGCACCCATAATTTTATTCATTGTAAGGTAGCCAAGGAATTAAATTGTTTCCTATACCCAGCACCAGAATGTCAAGTGATGGTTGCAAATGGAGGAACTATGAATTGCTCTGGAAAATGCCATAATATCAAGCTAACCATGGGGGAATATGTATTGACTAGTCCAATGCTTTCCATTCCTATGGGAGGTGCTGATGTTGTACTAGGAGTACAATGGTTGCAATCTTTGGGGACAGTAGCTTTTAATTTTCAAGAACTTTTCTTGAAATTTTTTTCAGAAGGAAAGGAAGTCGAATTACGGGGTATTGCGGGGAAGCCGGGAAAGATAATAAGCTCTAATGTCATGACAAAGCTTCTAAAGAAAGAACAACGAGGCGTAATTGCACAATTATGCTCACTAGAAGTTTCAACATCAAAATCATCTATTTCTGCAGATCTCCAACAAGTCTTGGACAATCATTCCAAGGTGTTTGAAACTCCCAAAGGACTCCCACCTATTCGTGACCATGATCATGCTATTCATTTGATTCCAGGAAGTGTTCCTCCAAACATCAGGCCTTATAGATATCCTTACTTCCAAAAGAGCGAAATTGAACGTATGATTGCAGAAATGTTAGAGGCGGGTATAATTCAACCCAGTCAAAGTTCTTTCTCTGCTCCGGTAGTATTGGTACACAAGAAGGATGGATCATGGCGAATGTGTCCGGATTATAGGGAGCTCAATAAGCTCACCATTAAAGACAAATTTCCCATTCCTGTGATTGATTAATTATTGGATGAATTACATGGAGCAATTTATTTTACCAAGTTGGATCTTCATTCAGGATATCATCAAATTAGAATGAAGACCGAAGATATTCCGAAAACAACATTTCGAACTCATGAGGGTCATTATGAATTTTTAGTCATGCCCTCTGGCCTTACCAATGCACCTTCTACATTTCAAGGGTTGATGAGTTCGATTTTCAAACCCTTCCTTAGAAAATTTGTGCTAGTATTTTTTGATGATATACTAATATACAATAGGTCTTGGAAGGATCATGTTCAACATGTTGACAGGGTGCTCAAACTATTGCAGGAGAAACAATTATATGCAAAAACATCCAAATGTTTCTTTGGAGTACAAGAGGTGGAATATCTGGGTCATATTGTATCTCACGAGGGTGTTAAGGTAGACCCTAGCAAAATTAAAGCCATTAAGGAATGGAAAGTCCCCACAACCATAAAGAAGTTGCGAGGATTTCTCGGGTTAACAGGGTATTATCGCAAGTTTATTAAAAATTATGGGAGAATAGCAACACCTCTAACAACATTATTGAAGAAAGATGCATTTTCATGGACTCCTGAAGCAACTAAGGCCTTTGAACATCTTAAAGAGGCAATGTGCCTAGCACCGGTCTTAGCTACGCTGGACTTCACAAAAACCTTTATTGTGGAATGTGATGCCTCAGGAAATGGAATTGGTGTTGTTTTAATGCAAGAAGGAAGACCCATTTCTTTTGAAAGTCGTTCAATCAAAGGAAATTATTTACAAAAGGCTATTTATGAGAAGGAAATGTTGGCAATACTACATGCACTAAAGAAATGGAGACCTTACCTAATGGGAAGACACTTCAAGGTAAAAAATGATCATGATAGTCTTAAACACTTTTTGGAACAAAGAATATCTTCAGAAGAGCAGCAAAAATGGGTCACAAAGATGTTGGGTTATGACTTTGAAATTTTCTACAAAAAAGGGAAGCTAAATGTTGTTGCAGATGCACTCTCAAGAAAGGATGAAGAGGTGGAAGCATTGCTTTGTGCCATTTCAATTATCCAACCAGATTGGATAACCAAAGCAAGGGATGAATGGAAGAAGGATGAAGAAGTGTGGACTCTCATTCAAAAGTTGTAGCAAGATCCTAGTACATATAATACATTTAGTTGGAAAAATGATTCCTTATTCTACAAAGATCGCTTATATATTTTCAAGCATTCCAAACTAAAACAAAATATTCTTTTGGAATTGCACACTTCTCCTTTAGGAGGACACTCGGGATTTTTAAAAACTTACCACAGGGTGAAGAAAGATTTTTTTTGGGATGGCCTTAAATATGATATTCAAAAGTTTGTGGCAGAATGTTTGGTTTGCCAGCAAAATAAAGTTGAGACAATTAAAACCCTGGGTCTTCTACAACCTTTATCCATTCCAAGTCAACGTTGGGAGGATATTTCAATGGATTTTATCACAGGCTTACCTAAGTCTGAAGGAAGGAGCGTCATTATGGTGGTAGTTGATAGACTTACCAAGTATGCACACTTTTGTGTATTGTCTCATCCATTTAAAGCGAGTACAGTTGCTACCACATTTATGGAAACAATTCAAAAGCTACATGGAAACCTGAAGATTATTGTAAGTGACAGAGATCCCATTTTTACAGGAATTTTTTGGACGGAATTATGTTCTTGTTTGGGTACTCAACTAGCTCATAGCTCATCTTATCATCCTCAATCTGATGGTCAAACAGAGATAGTGAATAAATGTTTGGAAGGATATCTTTGTTGTTTTGTATCTGATAAGCAAGAAAAATGGGTCAAGTGGTTACCTCTCGCTGAATGGTGGTATAACACTTCCTTCCATACTGCAGAAAAAATGACCCCATTTATGGCACTTTATGGATACCATTCACCATCCATCACATCTTATTTAAGAGAAAATTCTAGGGTTCAAGCAGTGGAGGATCACATTGAGCATCAACAAGAAGTTCTCCAACTCTTAAAGGATAACCTAAATTTGGCACAAAATCGAATGAAACAACAGGCAGAACAACATCGCAGTGAGAGAATTTTTGATGTGGGAGACTGGGTATTTTTACGGCTACAACCATACAAAAAAATGTCCCTCAAGCAAGATAAGAAGGATAATAAATTATCGCCAAAGTACTATGGTCCTTACAAGGTTTTGCAAAATATTGGTACTATGACATACAAATTGGAGCTTCCTGCTTCTTCACGAGTGCATCCAGTTTTCCATGTTTCATGCTTAAAAAAGGTTATAGGGGACAAACTTCCAGTTCAAACAATATTGCCAGAACTTGATGAGGAAGGAAAAACCATGTTCAAACTTGAAGCAGTCACGGAAATAAGAACTCGACAACTATGAAATCGATCAATTTCAGAGTATCTCATCAAATGGAAGAACTTACCCACTGAAGATTCTACATGGGAGGATGAGAATTTTATACAAAAGCACCCGGAGCTACTGAAGCATTGAGGACAACACTTTTTTTAATGAGAGGGGCATGTTAGGTCCCTATATTAATAGTGTATTCCCTTATTATGTTAATGTAGCCCCCCTTATTGTTATTGTTGTACCCCTGTAACCCCAATATCGTTATTATTGTGCCCTTAAATTATTATTGTTAGGTCGGCTAGGATTACATTGTGGCTCCACTAGGATTACATTGTGGCCCTATGGACTCCTATATATAGAAGGAGGTTTTGGTCATTTGTATCATCCAAGAATTGTTCATTCATGTAATGTATTGGAGGTTTCCCCCTCGAAGTGGCTTATTTCTAAGGCGTTGATATCTCTTTTCTTCTATTTTTGGAGTTGGTTTCCCAACATATACCTTGCTTTGGATTATAGTTCAGAGATTTGAGAACAACAGGGGTCTCTCGATGGTGCACCAAAGAAAATTAGCTGAAAATGAATAATTTTACCTTTGAATTAGCGAAAAAATTATGCCTTCCGCTCTCGATACAACAAAGCTTGGAATTCCTCCCGAGATCTAAATACCATAGAAGTGGAGGAGCCTCTGGAAGCTCAAAAGATAATTCCTAATATTCCCAACTTCTCACCGTTCGACATAACAAAGTCTCCTTTCTCCCAAGAATTAGAGAGGGGACGACACATGTCCAACTCTACTCATTTGAAATTGAGGGATCTGGGCCTCCTCGCCACCATTTTAACCCCATTTTGAAGAAAATCCCCATATGTGGTTGTAGACTCACATCACTTGAGCCAGGGTCCCAAGGCTAGACAATTATCTTCCCATTCCCTGAAGAGAGATTTTCATCGCCCGCCATGGTTTCTACCTCACGCTCCTATCTAATATTTCTCAGTTCCCATAGGAGTGACACACTAGAGAGGATAAGTAAAATGAGTACCATTGATGCAGAGTGAAGGGTGAATATATCCGTAGTTAATTCCAATGAATGCCACACATTTGCATACAATCGAGCCCTAGAGGTTGTCACGATCACCTAGTACGGGAGGACTCATACCATCATGATAGATGTCACCAATTCCTTGATTACACTAATGATTAAACATTGAGTTATAAGAGGGGAGTGAAGGTATGGGTATTGGGGGAACAATTTTCCACTGATTAACTTGGTTTCATCAAAAGGGAGTATCCATGGGATTATGGAGGGAGAATAAATATACTCTATGTACATCAATTAGGGGATGCTATTTTGGTCAAGGAATCCACTGATTTCTACTTTCCTCTCCGCTAAGAGGTAAGCTCTATTGACCAGGAGGTCAACATCACTATTGAGACTATGAAGGATGTGATAGGAGGAGTAGTTAGATAAAGATCCAAAAATATTAATGATGCGATGGAATAACAAACTTAGAATATTATCAATGGGGGAGTCTTTATTCTAAGATGTCGAATAATTAAGGAAGATTCACCTAGGATATTTATATATTTGATGCCACTTTTGTTTGCTAATGTTAACCCCAAGAAAATTGATACATCTCAGCTTGATTGTTGGGTTTTTTTCGAAACCCCTAAGAGAATTTGTCCAATATTATTCCTTTGGGATTCAAAACAATCCCTCCCCCTCCTTCCACCCCTCTACCATGGTTTGATTTTAACAATTATGAAAAATCATATTTATACATACCATTATTATTAAAATGATATGGCAAAGGCATTCCATACTCACATATATCCTTAAATATCATATTGTGTTGAATGAAAGCCTAAATGTATGAAAATTTCCTAATTCATTTGGGCTTCATAGTAAAAGTTATTCACCTACGACAAGACATCTTGAAAATGTATTCAAACAAGCTATCACAAAGGGATATGATTAATCTAGCTGGATATTGGTTGCCACTCGCCTATTCCACTAGGACCAGCACCATTTTTTCTTTCAATTTTTCAGTTTCCTTAATTGTAGCATAATTTACTATTTTTGGCAATGTTTCGGGTCTTGAAATTTCGGATCCGTTTTGAGGCCGTAAACAACATTACTATGTTGGTCACTCGAAAGTTGTAGTCCTCAAATAGATATTTCTAACGAGGTACTATGCGCATCAAACGAAGATCGTATGCCAAAGTTACATCCCCGAGAATTTGATGTACCAATTTACACAAACATGGCCCATAGTTTTTCAGCTTCATATATTAGGGTTAGGTTTTTGGATGTTTACGGTTTTCCCATGTTGTTCAATAATAAAAATTCCCTTGAAACTCATTATAATACAGTTTAGAGGCATTTAGCCACCACATATCTTCTCGTAGATAAGCTACCATCGCCTGATCTAGTTTATTTTCCACTTTGTCTGTAAGAATTTTTTAGTATTTGATATTAATGAAATGAAGTGTTATTCCTAATACATCTCTGAGTTTATGTTTATTTTTTTATTTGATTGCGTTCCCACATAAGTCTAGATAAGTGGTATCAGGGAAATATTCTCTTTCTCGATCTTTCTTTACATGTCTCCAACGAGGTCAGGGTATAAGGAGTTGGGGCTCAATCTGGTTGAACCTTTGCAAGATCAGCCTCGCAAACCCCGACGGCCTCCCATGGGGGAAGAAAATAAAGACGAGGGAGCATGAGATCCTATAAAAATATTGCACGAGGAGGCCCTTGAGAAACAAAGGAACAAGATGATGGATAACTTTGCCCAGATCCTTCAACGACTACCCACTGACGACGTATCTTCATCCAAAAACCACTTTGGAGGCGCCACTCCTTTTAAGGTACAAGTAAACATTGACATTCCCATATTTGAGGGCCAAATAGATGAAGACGTCGTAGATAGATGGTTGGATATATTAGAAGGATATTTCTCGGTGATTTTTCCAATTGGGAAAAGATAATTTTTTCACTCCTCAAAGCTGCCACCCATGTCATGGACAGGTGGGAAACCTACTGTGACCAAAAGGATGAGATGGAACCCTCCTTGTTCTTGGCCGCACGCACTTGGAATTATTTCTGAGACGCCATCAAGGAACAATATTATCCTGTGGGGAGATATGAAGACAAGTACATATAATGGACTATGATGTGGAAACAAAGGGATCAAGATGTGAATGAGATGACGAATTTTTTCCATACCCCACGTACAAAGTTTGGTATCAAATATTTAGAGAAAAATTTGGTGCTAAATTACCGCAGTTGTCTGCACAGATACATTCAAGAGGAAATGGAGTTCCTTGACATCTCCTCGTTTGGTGTAACATACTGGTATGCTGCCAAGTTTGAGCATAAATTCAAATAGAAGAAGCGAGACTTTGGACCTATGAATCAAAAGCAAGGGAAAGATGCCCCCAAACCGTAGAACAAAGGAAAAGTCAAGGTGAGGTGCCCAAGACAACCCACCAAATACGCAAGCGAAGAAAAACACCGCAAAGCTAAAGAATGACATGGGAAAGTAGTGTGAATTCCATAAGAGCTCCAATCACAACACAAGTGATGTCGAGCCAAACAGTCACTGGTGGCCGAGCTGAAGGCTTCTGAATCAGATGCATGTTACGACTCTGAGTCAGAACCCAACAAGGGGAATGAAAAAGGGAACCAGATTATCGATGCGGAGCCCAACACCATTGTTTCCACCACCAACATACAGAGGAAGAAGGAGGAACCCAAAAATACAGAGGAGGAGGAGTACCTATTCCATTCATAAATGTGGGTGAAGGGTTCCTCATAGTTCATTTTCGACTACGGGAGCTAAAAGAACCTCATTTCAGCAGAGGTCGTGAAGTGGCTAGGCCTACCGACCACAACACACCCACAACCGTACACCATCAGGTGGCTTCACCAAGGAAGGAATCTCCATTTCAACCAATAGTGTCACCTTCCTTATGGCATCAAGCCCTTCACAGATGAGGTATTATGTGACATGACTCCTCTTGATGTTTGTGATGTATTATTAGGCCAACCATACTTGTGGAAGTGACATGATGTGTATGAGTCTAAGACTCGTGCTATTATTGTTACTTTGGGCAATAATTTGTATAGGATACTAGAAGTAGGACTACCTACCACCATATCTTTGATCGCTGCAAAACAATGCAGTAAGCTCATTTCCAAAAATAGGAATTTGTTTTCCTGATGACCCACCCTAAGGGCATGAAGAATATTGTGGCCACGACCTCCAAGCAGGGCTCCTCTGCATGGAAATAAATGGTTGTGGAGAAGCACGGGGAAATCTTCACCTCACCTGTAAGGGTACCTCTGCATTGTCAGGTCAAGCACTCCATTGATCTAACCTCAGGCGCACCGCTACAAAATGGACCGATCTATCAATGCTCTATTATGGAGAACGGAAAAATCCAGAGGCAGATTCAGGAGCTATTGCAGAAATTTCACATCCGAATGAATGCATCTCCATATGGGAGCTCGATCGTGTTGGTGCAGAAGAAGGAGGGGTGTTGGCCGGATAAATCGTTCTTGCGGACAAGACCGATCTCCCTAGTGTCAGAAGACAATCTAGCAACAAACGAATAACTAAGTTTGTCTTTCTCTAAATATATTTGTTTTGCAATTAAATGCTATGAAGGTGTCGATCCTACCTTAGATCCAAATGCTTATTTGCAGTCGTGGTGGTTCCGTCGCATCAATAATCCTTCATCGCAACAAGATCTCTTTTGTCGCAACAATAATCCTTTCGTCGCAACAAGAGTTCTTTCATCGCAAGGAAGTGTCATCCTTTGTCGACCTGCAGTCACAAACAAGAAAATATTAAATAGCACTTGTATAAAAAATAATCATAAAACATACCTATCATAGTGATCAAGGAATCTATGAAATAAATGATCAAACAATAGATTATTGAAATAAACAATCGAACGACAATTTATTGAGAAAAACAAAACTTGATTGTATTAATCTTGAAATAACAGAAGAACCTTACAACCTTAGCCTTGATGTTCGAAAGGCCTTCCCGGGGTCTGAAGCAGGAATCTCCTCTACTTTGATAAATCTTGCACTCTTCCTTCAGGAGCATAAAGAGGTATGTGATCTTTCCTCTCAAAAGCTCAGCAGAAAGAGGTTAGAATCTCAATCTCCAAAAACTTCACCCAAAAATCTTCTTCCCAAAAATCTTAACCATTTGAGGCTACCCAATGCCTCCTTTTATAGAGAAGATGAGGAGGTTAGGGTTCCACCTTTGAAGGGATAGAATCCTCCTTCAAAGGGATAGGCTCCTCACATCAAGGTATTAGTTCCTTAAGGTGTGGGATACATGCACCTTACTAAAGCGTACTCATCCCCAAAAAATCTCATCCAGAACCTTCCAGAATTGACCAAAATTCAACTTTTTTGGTTTAATTTCGCGCTTTTTTGACTTTACAGGGGTACCGCACCTATAACACTGGAAAAATGCGTTCTAGAACGCAGTTTATCTTCACCTTACCTGCGTACCCTAGCCAAAAACGCATGCAGGCTTCATGTTACCTGCGTACCCTGAGTTTCAGAGATTTTTAGGGTTTTTCTTCCAGTTCTGAGGCTTGGAATGAGGAACAAAGGTTGTAAGACTTGCAGAGGAGGTAAGTATGAGTGTCAATGAGCTCATACAGTCAGCAGAATGTCAGGGTGACATTTTTTAGTGTAACAGATTGCCCCCTAAAGTGCGAAGTCTGAAATAGATGAAGATGAAGTCTGTCATATATGAAGAGTGAAGTACTTTATCATTTCAAGGATCATCCTGTGGACACCCCAGTTGGAACCTGTAAAAACATTCAATGCAAAATATATATGTATACATATCATCGCTGAGGTAGGCATTCCCATACTCGGATCAAAAACTAACTAAAATTGTTCTGATACAGAAATGATTTTAATATTACATCAATATTGTAGACACAGCATGGGTGCAGCCATCTGTAATGAATAGTATATTGTATAATAATAAAACTCCTCGCAGCCTGGATGGTGGAAACTAGATCCAGGGTCTTGATTTCCGCATCTCGAACTAGTACGATTCTATCCATGTGAATAAATGTGTCGAAGTCGAACATGGTAGAAACCACTTGATTACCAGTCAATGATGTAAACTGTTAACAAGTGTGAGAGTAACCACCAATAATGTCAATGGCTCTCAAAGTACCCAGTACAATCCATGAAATGTGAATGAATGAGCTGAAGTCGAACATCTCACGGAATCATTCGATCGAAGGTCAATGATGCAACCTGTCGTCGAAGGCGAGAAACCTGCCATTGAGGCATGCAGATTTCAAGGTACTGACGATTTCTGGATCAAATTCCTAGATAATGAGTTGTCGTCGATAGAAAGTGATCTGTCATAGGCAAGCCCACAACACGAAATCATAGATCAAGTTTTGAAAATATATCGGCAAGGACTGACTCAGGGATGGTCAAAATGGATGACAGATATTTTGCAGATGAATGGTTTGTTTGAACTATCCTCTTGAACACATAACGACACTGCAGATGGCTTGGTGACAATTGACCCAAAGCTAATACCTAGAAACCGGCTGAAGAATTTCAATATGGTTTGATTAACTGTTAGGAAAAGGATTTCCCAACCCAGGAGAACAAAAAGTGTCGTGTTCAAGAGTGGTTAATGGTTTTCCGAATAATCAAAATGTAACAGACATGTTCGTTTTTCTCTCTTTTCCCCCACCATTTCTGGAAAGTACCTCTTTATTTTTGACAAGCTTGAGGAGGATAACATTTTCTTGTTTATAAGCTCATCCTTCGGATGAGTCCAACTTAGTTTAAAATTCGAACCCTAAAAAGGAGTGGTTTGTTCCTGCTTAAAATTGAACAGGTCCTTTACTATTAAATTTCAACGAGTCCAGTATAGGAGAAACTCGGTGTTTTTCATATTTAGGGAGTCAGAAGAAAAAACTTAAGAAAACTCCATTGGTGTAATTTTTCATAAATTTAGTCTCTCGAGCCCGAAAAAGGATAAAATAATGCGGGAGAGAACTATATTGACCGTAATTAGTCAACGTATACCTTTTTCGTAAATAGTCCATTTCAGTCCATAAAAGGGGTAAACTTATACTGAAAGGACGATCATTCATTTACTTTAACAAGCTCAAATAATCAAGTGCTCGGCAATATTTTCATGTTTAGAGAGTCTGAAAAGGGCTTAAAAGAGGACTCCAAGGTTTCGCTTTTTCGTAATTTTCAGGAGTCCGAAAAAGTGATAAAAGTATACTCAGTAGTTTCGCTTTTCTGTAAATTTTAACGAGTTCGAAAAAGGGATAAAAATTTACTCATGGTTTTCACTTTTTCGTAAGTTTGAAACGAGTTCGAAAAAGGGATAAAAATGTACTCCTGTGGCCAACTTTCAATTTAATTTACGAGTAGGAAAAGACGGAAAGAACTCGGCATTTCATGTTTTTTATGAGAATGAAAGATAGAAAAATAATCTCGAGATTTTCATGAGTTTAACGAGTCTTGAAAATAACCGAAATTGACTCAATATAGGTTTCATTTTTACAAAATCTTGAAACAGAGAAAAACTATGCTTCAGAGTGGTTTCATTTTTTCAAAAGCTTGAAACAGAAAGAAAATTGTGCTTGATGCCCCCTAAGCGTAACTGCTAGAGTGCATGCCCCCCCAGCTTCATTTCATTCAACTAAGTACACAGATGGTAATTAGTAGCTGGATGGAATGAAGGTTCATTTACGAGATCATATGAAAGACCCGACCTAAAACTGTAAGAAAATTATGCAAAAAACTGAAATAACTAACCTAAAGATATGACTTAACATTTACGAGATCTAGTCAAAGACTCGACTCAATTAGGGGAGGATTTGTTTCATTTTTTAACGAGCTTGACAAAGGAAAAGAACTATGCTCATGGCAACGTGTTTCATTTTTTAACGAGGTTGACACAGTAAAAGGAACTTTCCTCTTTTACATGTTTCATTTTTTAAACGAGGTTGACACCGTAAAAGAAACTATCCTCGTATCTATTTTCTACAATCTACCTATATAACCTACTGATTCATTTTTTAATGAGGTTGACACAGGAAAAGAACTGTCCTCATACCTAATTCATTTTTTAACGAGGTTGACTCAGTAACAGGAACTATCCTTTGACCAACTGATTCATTTTTTAACGAGGTTGACACAGGAAAAGAATTGTCCTCATACCTGATTCATTTTTTAATGAGGTTGACTCAGTAACAGGAACTATCCTCGTATCTGATTCCTAATCTATTAATCTAATCTCTACAATCTACCTACTGTTTCATTTTTTAATGAGGTTGACACAGGAAAAGAGCTGTCCTCATCGTCGACTGATTCATTTTTTAAGGAGGTTGACACAGTAAAAGGAACTATCCTCAAAGATATGTTTCATTTTTTTTTTAAAGAGGTTGACACAGTAAAAGGAACTTTCCTCAGACCCACTGATTCATTTTTTAACTAGGTTGAAACAGTAAAAGGAACTTTCCTCATATCTACTTTCTACATTCTATCTACTCTCTAGAATCTACCTACTGATTCATTTTTTAATGAGGTTGACACAGAAAAAGAACTGTCCTCATGGAAGCTTATTTCATTTTTTAAACGAGCTTGACACAAGAAAAGGAACTATGCTCTCGACTAATTGATTCATTTTTTAACGAGGTTGACACAGTAAAAGGAACTATCCTCACACTCACTGATTCATTTTTAATGAGTTTGACACAGTAAAAGGAACTTTCCTCAGCAGCCACTGATTCATTTTTTTTTAACGAGGTTGACACGGTAAAAGAACTGTCCTCACCGACTGATTCATTTTTTAATGAGGTTGACACAGGAAAAGAACTGTCCTCACACTCACTGACTATGGCTTCCAACTGGAAGAAATACATGTCAATGGACACACCTCGATCATGGCTTCCAAGAGGTCTTCATCAGAAGGAAAAACAGTCCTCTAGAAGGAACACATGTCAAGGGACTCAAAAGGGATAAGAACATCGCGTTCAAATAATCCCATAAATTTTTCCATGTCAATTACCGGATCTAAGTCATAAGAAGACGAGCAAACAATGAGAGGCTCGCTTACATCGGTAACTGAAAACATGGGACTAATTGCCACATAATTAACCCGTGGCAGGGTAGATACCACTTTATAATCAGGAACATTTAGGGGTGTCATATTATTGGTAGTCGAAACAAGACTAGGGAATGAAAGCTGGTCTACAATCACAATATTTCCATTGTGAGGGAAAGACATCACGAGAAAGAGTGTCGATACGACAGCTTTCATTGCATAAACATAGTCTCGTCCAAGGAGTAAATTGAAATCCAAGGGACCTCGAACTACCATAAGATCAATACAGATAGTTTTACCTTCCAAAGTAATAGAAAACTTAGGAAGGATCCCTAAAGGTTCACTAATGGTTCTGTTAAAAGCTTTCAGATTCTGCGTAATAGGCACAAGCTGAGGGGAACCCAAAGCTTTCCAAGCAATTGAGGATAAAATACTAACAGAAGCACCTTCATCTACCTGTGTGCGGTGTATGTCCCTACCACCAAACTTCACAATGATTTGGAAAGGGATGGAGGAAGGAAGACGAGGTTCTGTCAGTCTATTCCAATCAAAGGAAAAGACCTCGGTACTTGGAGGGGGTTCTGTAGAAACAGGTGAAATGCCCCCCGGCGTAGAAGAATCTGATGTAACAAGAAGAACCTGAGCGGTATGAAGTTCATTCTCTACAGGGAGAATGGGATCGACCGAATGTGAAATCGAATCGACCACTTGATCAACTAATGGATCATCAACTTGAGTGATATGAGTTTCACTCTCCAATGGAAGAGTGGGATTGACTGTACTTGAAATTAGATCAATCACTCCGTCAGTTGACGGTAGGTTGGGAGAAAGTTTACGGTAACCAGTTGGAAATTCTTGCTGTGGAACAGTAAGGTTTTCCAACAATTTTTAGGCTTCATCCATGTGAGGGAAAATGTGAGTTTGATGACTCCCTTTGCATAACTTACAAGGAAACCTAACTTTACCCTTTTTCCCAGGAACCTGACTATCACTGGTTGATGGATCAACAGAAAGTTGATGAGATTTTTCTGACCATACTTCCAAGACCTTTGGAATACCGGGACAATTGATAAGGAAGTGGTCACCCTTACAAAGCCTGCAAGGGTATTTGGGTTTACAATGCATGTTGAAGGTTTCCTCAACACAACTAACACTTACCGTCGTGGTTGGTTGGTTGACTTCTTTCTTATCTTGCTTCTTCTTCTTCTTCTTCTTCCCTTTCTTCTTCTTCTTAGCCACCTGGTTACTAGCGTCAAGGCTTTTACCAAGTGAAGATGAAGAAATGGAGGAAGAAATATTAGGCGAAGAAGGTAAAGGGTCAACAGAAGGTTGGTGATGTTGAGATGGTGAACTCTGTTGAGGTGAAGCATCCGGTTGAGGTGGAACAATTGGAGTGTTCGGGGCCAACGAAGTTGAAAATAACCATATCGGTAAACCTATTGTAAATCCAGGTAATGACAAAGTAGCCATATAAGGAGGACCAACATTTCCAAAGCAAGGAAAAGTACAAGGATTCTCGTTAAGAGGGGTTCCTTGGTTGGTAAATTCCGGAACAGTTGCCATTATATTCAACTTCAGTGAATTTTATTAAAAAATTAAAACTAAAATTAACAATTAACAATTCACGCCTAACAATTAAAATTCACAATTCACACCTATGGTCTCAAAAAGTAAAAAAAAAAAAAATTAACATGCACTATCAAATCTAGGAGTCAAACCACACACAAACAGTAACTTCCCGTACTAAAAAAACTAGTTGGTGATGAAATCCAACATCGTAGAATTTAATACAAAAAGGGCGGTTGGAACAGTTACCCCGACAACCTGCTTAATGAAAAAGACTAGCACAAGTTTCTTCACAAAACCATCTCGAGTGAAGAGAACCCCCCAGAGAGTCCAAGTGAGTCTAGTCGACGTCTGCTCCAGGTACAGTGAGATCTTTCCTTCACCGTCACCTTAGGAAATAATCTTAAGCTTATGGACACTAAGGTTACCAACAGTAACGAATACAACTGGGGGAACAGTCTATGATCTGATCCCACATGCAAGGGCAGAGTAACAAAGCTCAATCCCCTTGAAGGCTCCTCGACATGGTCAATCCGAGGTTTACCAACAAGTGACCTCAGGCTCCTCGACAATGGCTAATCTGAGGTTTACCGTTTTTAATGCGCGCAGAATCTTCTATCTTTCCCAATGAAACAGAATTGATTGTTTCAAAGGTTCAGACATAATCTCGTGATTGACTTCTTTAAGAGAAGCTTCCCAGATTATACCAATTACAATTGGGTTTATTTCCTACTGCAAGATTCAACTACTTGTTTGTTTTTACTATCTTGGAGAGTTAATTACTCCCTACTCCAAGATACTAGCCTAAGCTATATTGGTGATAAGAGCCCTAGAAATGTAAAAATTACTAGATGAATTTTAATTAAGCGCTGTGTTATTTAGGCTGTTATTACTCAAAAGGGTAAATGGATATGAAACCAATGGTGTTATGACCCGAACCAAAATTGAATGCAATCGAATATGATAATGTAATCTTTTCAATTCGATGAATCCTACCTAAAGTAAGGAGAGAGTTTCCATCCACTTCCAACAATGCAAAGATTGATCACTAAGAGAAAATATAACAAATTCTCTAATGCACTAATTTCATCAAGAAAAACTAATGCAAATCAATCCCAATTTTTTTTTTATATTTTTGTGTTTTTAAAACAAGCATAAAAACATCTAAATTCAAATCAAAGAAAAATGATCTAAATATACGATTGATTTTTCAGAATGTAAACTATGCAGTTGTAATCTATGCACAATTCACATGAAAAGTATGCAAATGTAATCTATGCACATTTTTCATTCTTTGCGGTCGTAGTGCTTCCGTCGCATCAAAATCCTTCTGTCGCAACAAGAGTTCTTTCGTCGCAAGAAAGTGTCGTCTTTCGTCGACCTGCAATCACAAACAAGAAAATATCAGTAGCAATTGTATAACAAATAATTATAAAACATACCTATCATAGTGATCAAGGAATCTATGAAATAAATGATCAAACGACAGCTTATTGAAATAAACAATCGAATGACAATTTATTGAGAAAAACAAAACTTGATTGTATTAATCTTAAAATATACAGAAGAACCTTACAACCTTAGCCTTGATGTTCGAAAGGCCTTCCCGGGGTCCGAAGCAGGAATCTCCTCTACTTTGATAAGCCTTGCACTCTTCCTCCAGAAGCATAAAGAGGTATGTGATCTTTCCTCTCAAAAGCTCAGCAGAAGGAAATCTAAATCTCAACAACACTTCAACTCAAATATTTTACCCATCAAAATATTCTTCAATCCTCCATTAGTTTCCTTAACATAAAAACTTAACCCTTTGAGGCTACCCAATGCCTCCTTTTATAGAGCAGATGAGGAGGTTAGGATTCCACCTTTAAAGGGATAGAATCCTCTTTCAAAGGGATAGGCTCCTCACATCAAGGGATTAGTTCCTTAAGGTGTGGGATACATGCACCTTACTAAAGCGTACTCATCCCCAAAAAATCTCATCCAGAACCTTCTAGAATTGACCAAAATTCAACTTTTTCAGTTTAATTTCGCGCTTTTTTGACTTTACAGGGGTACCGCAGGCATTACACTGAAAAAATGCGTTCTAGAACGCAGTTTCTCTTCACATTACCTGCGTACCCTAGCTAAAAACGTGCAGTTTCATGTTACTCACAGACTCAAGGCTTTTTTTGAGTTTTGAGGGTTTTTCCCTCCATTTTTAGGGCTTGGAATGAGGAACAAAGGTTGTAAGACTTGGCAGAGGAGGCATGTATGAGTACAATGTTTCTTCATACAAGCCATCGAATGTCAAGGTGACAATTTTTAGTGTAACAAACCAGACCCAGAGTGAGGAATGTGAGGAGTCTAATTTATTTTTCCCTTAAATAAATTGGACAATAAATTGTAATTTTGTCTCATAACAACTTGTGTCAGTTAACTAAGTCATGATGATTGAGTTAGCTCAAGAAATTCGATTTAAGGTGATCGAGGTGGATATTGGTAGCCACCCGCCTATTCCACTTGGGCCCTCGCCATTGTCTCTTTCAGTTTTTCAGTTTCCTTAATTATAGCACAATTTACTATTTTTGTCATTTTTTTCGGGTCCTGAACTTTCAGAGTCGTTTTGAGGCCCCAAACGATGTTTTTTGGGCATGAAAGGTTTGGTGATTTCATAGAAATCATATTAGTAGTTGTAGTCCTCGGAGAGATCTTTCTAACGAGGTATCATGTGCGTCAAACGAAGATCATATGACCAAGTTACAACCCCAAGAAGTTGGCTGCCCAACTAACCCCAATGGGGCCCATAAACTCTTGGTGTTACATCTCCTCAGGATAGGGTTTTGGTTGTTTAGGGTTTTATCTTATTTTAAATAATAAAAAGACCCTTGATCCTTATTGTAACACAATTCAGAGGAACATAACTATCAGTTGTATTTATAGAAAATTTCCCATGTGTAATTATAAAGTCATTGGGATGCCATGATGGATTGCGCAATCAAGGAAGGTTGATTTTCCTAATTAATATGGAGATAATTCCATAGGAATTGTGTGAGCAAGGCAGGCTGAAGGAAGGTTGAGAATTGGCTAAGTACTAGACCAATTTTTCCTAGATCAGCAGGAGACAATTGGCAGAGTGCTGGAGAATCTCAAGAGAGATTAAGCATTGTATTGTTTCATGATTCCTTGACTTAATACAAAATAGAGATAGAGGGTTTTGAGCAGTTGCTTCCCCAGATACATCTTGTGTTGTGCAATTGATAACTTGTTTCTCTTACTTATATGTGATTGTGCGATCGTGTGTTGTTTCCACAAATTGTAGGAAGGATTCAATATCTTGTTTTAGTACATTACAAGATCAGATTGAATCCCGTTGGTTAGATTTTCTACATGAAATAGAAGATAGGGTTGATACCATCTTGCCTTGTGGTGGTTAGTAGGCCGCAAGGTCTGTGATAAAGACCAACATAAATGGAGGAGGGCTTGCACTGTAATTTAGAGCCATAACAGAAGTCGACACAGGTGTAATATTGACTGATTTAACCCTAGTTTGAGGGTCGACATTGAGATTTGAAGTTCATGTCAAGATTCAGTCAAAGAAATGCCCAGAATCTATGGATCCATATGAGCTAGGTCGAGTCTCTTATGGAGGCAAGAGTCATGTTTTTTCTATGTGTGGATAGGGTTTGTTCTACAACAATTAGAAGTACATAAGTATAATGCCCTAGTTAGGATAGTTTCCTAGCATGTTTAGTTCATAAGGTATGACCTTAAGACTGTGACAAATTTGCGTAGAAGAAGATGGGTTGTGACCCTTAGAGCGAGGTTTATTTCTGCAATAAAGACCGCAGATCTGGAAGATGGTTTGCAGATTCAGTATGTGTGGAGACAACAAATCCAAAGGAGGGTGGAACCTGAGCAGAAGATTGAGCATGCAGAAGAAATGTGCCATATGAAGAATGGATTGATATGCAGAGGAGTTGATTTTGGTGGAATTTCCATAGAGTTTTA